>JAPMOB010210166.1:2009-42466 GCA_029875015.1 Lepomis gibbosus | reverse complement strand
GACTTATAGCACGCACGGAGATGAAAAAGGTATGTATGGACTTATCTAACTCTGGGGGATAAGGTGAATAGGCTAAAGTCTGAAAAAGTCAGAGTGTTCCTTTAAACAAAAAGTGAGCACACTGAGTGTCTGAGTCCTTGAAAAGCCAAAAGAGAACGAAACCAAAATCCAACACAGGTAATCCAAACACATAGAGCAGAAAATGGCGAGATGACACACTGGACAAGACAGAAGCCACGACTGACCGGGGGTAATACCAACAATGACCGGACAAAGACTGAAGAGAAACACCAAACATATATACACCAGGGACCAACGAGCAGGGTGGGAGTACACAGGTGACAGACATGAGGCTAACGAGACCAGGCAGGCAGAGAGAGAGCAGGGGAAAATAGAGAGACTGACATGCGGATAACAGACACAACACAGGTTACTGATCACTAAACACAGGCCATATCACTAGATGTAACATATCAGAAATAAACAAACTAACTCAGACACAAGCAGACTAAACTAAAATAATGCAGACAAGGTACCTGAAGTAAATACCAAACCATGAACCAAGGCACAGGACTGGGAACAAAGACAAAGAAGTAAAATGCAGGACCAGAGCTAAGGTAAAAGACAAGACATACTACTAAGGACAAGGAACGAGAGAAACAGGCAAATAGAAGGACACATGAAAATAATGGCAAAAAACTCTGAACATACAGGGAAAAATTACAACTCATAACAAAATATGCATATATACTGGGGATGAGCATCTCTGTCACTGAGACCAATGTGATACGAAATTCGATGGATTGCATATGATCCAATACAAAGAAGAAAGCAACCACCAATGTGGCCACGATACGATTCACAACCTACTGCGATTTACCCTTTTATTACACAATGCGATTCAATGCAATACGATGGAAAAGAATAAGCATAAGCTATGCAATTCAATATGGACCTTTGATTTTATTTTATTGTAATAATCATAAATTAACTAAATAATAAATTACTTCTCATATTTGTTTCTCTAGTACTGAAACTCTGTAAGAATCTCATTCGTGCAGTTTCTTTTTTACCTTCACATATCTGACAAAAGATAAAATAAAATGTTAGTTACTAAATGCTGCCGCTTCTCACTGACTAAGAAAAGCCTTGTCTGTTGTTTCCCAACTGCTGAAAAAGTGGATTAGCACTAGCCAACATCTCTCCTGGGCTTCAGACTGCAGTCCATAAGCCGAGCAGAAAAGCCCAACAGTAGGGGAGACTGGGAACAGCAGCAGCACACTGTAACTACTTTGACTTACTCAGAGAATATTTGGACCACCCACACTGTTATATTAAACTTAGATCTGTCTGCTAATTACCCATAGCATATAAGATTTTTAACTGGGGCATGAAGTGACACATAGCTCACAAGATGAGACATGATATTGGGTTCACGAGATCGAGATGAGATTTTAATACTATTTAAGAAATCTTTAATGTTGAAAAAACTGAAACTGAAAAATTTGGAGGATTAAACAGTTAATTTCCTGCATTCTGGTGATTTTTTTCTGCACCAATTTATGGTGAAAATGTTTTTATTTATGTAAAAGGAAACACAAAATTCAGGTGGAAGGTTACAATTGAAAAGTCTTATTACATGACTAATGTCATCATTTAATAAAAGTCTACCTGCCCTATACTCTGCTGTGCATTACGTTATTGCTCCGCTAGTAGTATCCCCTTTGGACTGTTTGACCGACACACTGTGGGACGGTATGTTAGGATGGGAAAAGCAGGTGGAAGGATTAGGATATGGCATTTTGTTCACAATGTTTTTGAATGCAAGAAGTCAGGGACAGTTGCAGCATGTTAAAATACATTAAATTCCACTAATTTGCTTTTTTGTCTCATTCATGCACCTAAATCTTCCACAAACCAAGGAAAAACGCTCACATTTTTAAAGTGGGAGAAACAATGTTCAGTATGCATGCTGTGCATGCCTGGTTGGTGTGTGTTTGTACCATGCAAGCAGTAAAGTGCGCTGGAATAGGTGACTGGTTTGCCAGGTGCAGGGCTCTAGTAATGTCCGTCAGAACCGGGATAGGTCCAAAGTCTAGTTGTGTGCTCTGAACATGAACTACTGGTCCCTGCCCAATGCATGACAAGACCACCTCCTGAAACAGAACAGAGACAGATTAGAGAACTGAATGTATGGGACCAATTTATAGAAAAAACACTATGCTTGTAGTAAGACAAAAATTCCACTGACCAACGGTGGCCTGTCACTGCCAAACACAGCAATCCGGAGAGTGTGATGCTGCCTTCCAATGGCCTTAGCCTTCAGAAGCACACTAAACTCCTCTGAACTTCGAGGGAGAATCACTCCTCTGGGTACAGAACTGGCAAACATCAGTGATGAACTCTCCTCATCTTCCTAGAAAAGGTGACATAGACAGAAATAAATGCAGGCAAACAGACCCAGCATCTATTCTACATATAGATTTACAACTAAAAGATAGATGGTATTGGAATTAATTTATTTCCCCTCCCCTTGTTACCATTTTTGCAAGAGTGGACAGTTGACAGATTTCAATACCATTTTTTACTTTCATGCAGCTCTTACACCAGGATATGCTTATTCTGACTCTAAACATCTATCTTAATTGTAGATTTTGCTTTTATTTTCTCCTCCTGTTCCTACTATCCATTCAAATACCCTAATGTGCTTTAAGTCAAAATCCACATTCCTCGTTCCACGTAAAAATGCATTTCAATGCATTTCATTTCTGACTTATTTAACTCAAGAGACGAGACACAAAGAACTTTGATTCAAGCAAATTAACATATTGCATATACAAATTTTGTAGTTTGCAAGATGTAATTTGTAACAGTTTAGTTTGCTGTCCATGTAGAGTGAACTAGATGCCTGTGTGTTGTTTATATGCTCTGATAATGCTAATGCTAATGTGCTAATGTGTGAATGCACAGCGAGCCGCTGGTTGCAATTCGCAACCCTCACCGCTAGATGCCACTGGCACTTACACACTGAACCTTTAGATACGCATTGGCCGTGACTGTGGCAATTTTGTGCTTGTTTATCTCACTATACTATGAGCCAGCCACATACAATTATTCATAAATAATTTAAAGCAATAATCTACTTAACCTGGTCAAGCACAATGTAGCAGGCAGGCAGAGTGCTGGTGTTGATCAGCCGCACTTGCTGTTCATAGGGATGATTAAGAAAACACCTTTGAAAGTCCAACACTGGAGTCTCCACCGCAATATCAGGAACAACACACCTATGAGCAAAGATAAATCTGCAGTCGATTAATTAGAACTGATTTATAAATCTACAGTGATGGTTATTGCCGTAACCTCTAGTCATATTTAACGATAACTTCAATTTTCAAATGATGTGTGTTTGACCTGACCTGGCAATGATAGGCAAAGTCATGATCTCCTTCCCGACACCCTCAACATCCACCACCAGTGCCAGCCTGTATCTCCTGACTGTGTTGGAGCACAGAGTCACCTGTACATATAATAAACATATACAGTATGAGACTCAAAAGATTTAAAAAAATACAGTGAGCATTACAAACGTTAAATCCTTAAACACAATTGCGACTGTTAGATTTTAGTTTGTCGCCATAGAAGTTTGGACTAATGAATTCCAGGACAATTTAATCTCAAGTCCTCTCTTGGAAGGACGTTTAAGGACAAGCAGTATGTAACGGTGAAAAAAAAGTAAACACATCTTTGCAATCCAAATTTTATCTCTGAAAGGAGTCAAGTCATACATTTGGGAAAATATCTGTATTTGCTTTCTAACAGAAAGGAAGTTTTGTCCAGCTCTCTCTAGCTATATCGCCTATTTAATAGTCTTTCTGCTAAACTAAGTTAATGGACTTCTGTCTCTAGATCCAAGCACAGAGACATGAAAGCAGCATCCAACTTGTGTAACGCTGTGCCTCAACTGTTCCCTTAAGCTTTACTCTGAAACTGACTATGATGGGAAATCTGCTAGCTACAGATGCAGAGGGTGAATAAATGGCTGCATCAGACTCTTCCTACAGAGAAAAGTTTACACATTTAAGGACAAGTAACAATATTAACAACATTTTTCAAAATATTGGTAATACAAAGTATTACCAACTGGATTTTCTTGTTACAAAAGATGTATAAATATCTTCACTGGGGGGTTGCACCTTTCTCTTGTCACTCCATGATTTAGGCTGAAAATACGGGCACATTTTTACATAAGCATACTGCCAGTACAGCTCAAAGAACAGTGCATTTTTACAAAGACTTGTAATATGCTGCAAGGATAGCAACATTCATTTAAATGGGTCTCCCTCCATTTGTTAATTTACTGTACCTTAATGGTGACATCTGACATTTCGCAGACAGAGCCCGTAGCAGGGCTGACGGTGAACTCCACAGGCCGCGCGTGAAGGTTTCGCCAATTGTTGATGGACACGTTGGACACCTGTTCGGCACATGTCACACTGGGAGAACCCACCCCGTCTCCCAGGACACGCAGGGCAAAGGTCATAGGCACCAGGGAGGTGTTGAAGAGGGTACAAATCAATGTTAACGGGAAACCTGCACAGAGAGATAAAAATAAAGAGGGCCAATATGAGAAGAAGAGAAAAAATAAGGGTGGAACATCAGAGAACATAAAGAGGAGGCTAAAGGGGAAGACATTTTCTCTGAATGTTGTAATTCTCTCGAGTATAATACATGTTATGTAGAAACATATTTATTATTTAATCTTTAGCCAAGAAAACAAGTAAATAGGAAGCTCACCAAAGGCTACATCTCCAAAATCAAACTCTGTAACATTGAAGTGGAATGTGGGACCAATAACACAACCTCTGAAAGATAAGACAAAGACATGAGCACTGAGAAGCCCTGGAAATAACAACAGCGAGTAGAAGGGTTCCAAAATAAGAATTGTGAATGTATTGGAAAGTGACTCCTGTTAATTAGTAACCTTGCCACCAGTTTTTATACTAACTTTGATCCGAATGTTCCTTTACAATCTGAGTTACTACACTAGCTAAGTTCACCTGAAGGTCAAGGTAAGTGGTTGAGGCTGTCCTGTGACAGTTAGCAACAGGTCCTCAGAGAAAGTTCCTAAGATGCGACTGTGGAAGGTGATTTCCACAATCTGGCTGGCCCCAGAGGGAATAACACCCTCCTCAGGACTAAAGGAGAAACAGTGGCCGAAAGGGGTGTCAGGGCTCGACAGCCTGAAAGGGGCATCAATCAGTCCTCTGTTGGACACCAGCACCTGGATAAAAAGAAGGATTCACTAAAGTCAGTTTTCTTTGTATCAATCATCAGCTAGTATGCATGTATTGCATTTGTTCTGTGATCTTATTCACTTGAGTTTAAAAGAAAAATAATGTTACAACTGAATAATTTATTACAGCAGAAAAAAGAGAGAAGTGTGAGTATGGTGGAAACTGTTTGATAGTTTCGACTTATAGTTTAAAATTGCATAAAACATGTTGTTACTTGTTGTTAACCATCTTGGCTGACTACAAGATATGGATGTTATATTGTTAATTAGTGGTTATAAAAACATGAATACCTTACAATATAATCTTAGTCTACATGCTACGTATGCCAAACACAAGCTATTTTCTACATTCAGAACCACAGTTAGAAAGAAATTGTACACATCAAGCTTACCCATTGCTAACATGTCCTAGCTCATAATGTTCCTAACGGACACAATCGTTCACTTTGCTTTAACCTTTCTTACCTCGTAATAGCTTTTGGCACCAATAAATACTTTGTTTTTCATGTTCATCAGGTTATAGCTGAGCTGGACTTCAGGCCCCAAGCCCTCAGCCTTTATTGTGAGAGGTAATCGAGATGTACGGCCTGAGTGCAGACACAGACAGAAACAAGAAGAGAGGAGATGCAAGAACACAACTACACCATATGGACAAAAGTCAGAGATTAAGTGTCAAGATATTTCAAACAAAAAAAAATTGTCAACTTCAATCCATCCAAAAGTTACGGTTTTGGGTATCTTGGCTAAAAACTAGACACTGTTTGGTTGTTGCAATAAAGTGCTTTTGTATGTTAAACCTAAGTCAGTGTTGTATTTTCTAAATAGGCACTGACCTGTGACATCACAATATATTGTTTGTTGATACAGTTTGGCCTCCTCAGGCTTGAAGACAATGAGGAACTGTGCTGTCATTTTAGGCCATATTTCACCTTCCTGAGCCATGAAAAGACGAAGAATAGCAATTGGTTATTTTACTTAAAGAATATAAAGCAGGCATGCACACAGACCGTGAATACTCATTCTCTCACACAGAAAAAATACATGGGTTTAAGGACCATAAAGAGCTTTTGTTGTGTGAATGGACAAGAAGTACTTTTTGGGGACAGAAGTTCAACTGCATTTATTTCAGTGCAGAAACCAAAGTGGATATTTATTGGTCCTTTTATCCGCCTTAACTCTACCCACACAATAACTGTCTCTAATTCTCGTGTGTCACTGTGTGTGTGCGTGTGTGTGTCTCCTCTCTCCCTTTGGCCAGGAAACCTGGCTGAGTTGAGCAGCAGAGACTTTGGCAAAAACAAGTAAAGGTACTGTCAGAACAGGCCAGGCTACCTGAAGCTCCCTGGACAGAAAGGGCTGGATCTTAAATACTTGTAACAGAGCAAATCACAGATCTGATCTTTTTGGGCAAATCCACAACAAATTCTCATTTCTGTCCTAACAGCCACTAGGCAGCGTAGGTAGAATAGTATGTAGCGAGAAGTGTCATCCAGCCACTTGACCAAGTGCCCTTGGACAAGCTACCGTATCCCTGCCAGCTCAGAGAGGGTATATATGTATGTTTTCCCCACCAAGTATTAGATGATTCTGACATATCGTGGGAAATTATTATCTCTGTGACACAGCCTTAAAGAGAAGAGAAACTAGGCTGCAAATCCATGGGTATGGTGTGGAACAACTAGAGATACTGGGCAAGAGGGGGACGATATACCACAGACACACCGCTGGTTCCACAGTTATGCAGCTGTGTGGAAGCTCCAGGCGGTAGCCCTTCACTGCCTGGCTTCTGCGTTCCTGCAGGGCACTGGACAGCAGTGGGAGGCGACAGACCGATGCCGCGTTGGACTCACACTGAAAAATCAACCGTTCCTTCTCCTCTTCCTCCTGCTCGAACACTGAGCTCTCCCTACAGAAAGGGAGGCAGTGAGGGATGGCGAAAGGCAAAACGAGGAGCATCAGAGAAAAAAAAAGAAGCAGAGAAAGAATTGTTGACAGAAATCAACTCATGGACACCTGAGCTATTTCTGGCAACACATGCTGTGGTAAGAGAAAAAACAAACCAGGTCATTTCACTTACTACATGTAAACACAGTGAGAGGGAAAGGTGGAGCTTTTACAGGCCATGCTTCTATAAAATCTTATAAAAGCCCCAATCCTGCATTGTCTGTGTTAAATCATTTGTGTGCATACACACATACTTCAATAAGCTCAGGGCCTCCTCCCGCAGGCTGGGCCACGTCGTCCAATAGTACTGAAGCGGGATATCACCCCGGTTGGTGAGGCACACTGTCTGTACGTTGGCCAGGGAAATGTAAGTCTTCTTCAACAGGACAGAGTCAGGCTCAAGATGGATGTTCAATTCCTCACAAGTCCCAAACAATCTGATGTAAACATCTTCACCTGAGCAAAAACACAGACAGGCAAAAACAGCAGACAATTGAGTGTACACACAAGCATCCATACACAGAACATACCAGTGGCTTTTACACTTCTCACTATGAGCTATTAATTGTGACTTGAGTTGTGGGATGAAGGCAAAAAAAACAAACAGCTGAATTATCCAGGTCAAATAGATCTCATGAATAAGTAAGCTGAGTGAGAAGACACACACACACACACACACACACACACATTATTTTTTTCAACCATCCATAAAAGAGTTAACACAGAAAGTAATGATATAATTAAAAGTAAAAGAAGGATGTGTATTGAAATGGTGGGACTTCTTGCTAATCCTGATTTCTTATTGTGTTAATAATATATGTGCACATTCATTATGTTATCACGTCCACATGGGAACATGTTTCACTTGGGACAAGGGGCGCATATACCTTCATTTTTTTGTAGAGCATATTGTAATCTATATATTCATACTTAGGCATCACAGACAACAAGATCAAACAATCTATGTAATACTATGAAGCTGCAAATCAGTAGTCTGATAAGCTATTGTTATAGTAAGTTCTAAACCAAAAAAAAAATACTACAACATTTTTCAGTATCGTCAAGAATGTGATTTTCGCATTAATACCATGAAATACCCTGATATTATTTTAGGGCCATATCGCCAACCCCTACAACAAATGGCACATGCATTTTACTCAACAATCAGCAACGATGATGGCAGAAACAAAACAAATAGGATAAATGTAACCAGTCCAGGTACCTCTAGACCTTGTTTGTGTCAGGCTTGCAATCTGTTACTAAGTGCTATTAATGTAATCCAAACTGGAGTGCTCCACATATTCAATAACAAATGAGCCTGCACACATATCAAAACCAATTCGAAATGAGTAGGCAGGTGGAGGCAGGGATTAATCATGGCCTTCTCAGTCCTTCAGCAGACCTGCTGGTTTACATAGCCACACAGCACCCCTGCTTCTTAAAGGTCAAGCACACAGGTAAAAAATATTTAATACTTTTATAGTGCACAAAAAGCCTCTAATCCACAGACATAATATAATTCTAAATAAATATTTTTGTATGTTTTTGTATGGCAACAGGAAAAGACAAAATCTTTATCTTTTTGCCTTTGGTGTTAAGGAATCTAACTAATTGTGCAGGTCACTGAGGCTACCCTAAAAGTACATGTGACCACTGAGTGTAAAACTACAGTATGGTATAAGTGTGGCTAGAGCCTAGAAACTAATCAAAAAATACTGTTAACAAGATTATCGCAAAGGAACAGATTTATCACAAAAACACAAATTTATAAAAGCACAGATCAATCAGTAGCCATAAAAACAAGCATTTATCAAGCAATGGTATCACATAAAATAAAATGGTTACAGAATAAAAAACACAGGAGAGGGGATGAGAAAGGAAAGGAGAGAAGGCCCTCAGAGAAAGCTGCATTGAGCAGTAAATACAATAGAGAATTGCATTTACCATTGTGTGTGTGTGTGTGTGTGTGTGTGTGTGTGTGTGTGTGTGTGTGTGTGTGTAGGTGTGTGTGCTGATGGTGGGGCCTGTTCAGTTGTCCTGTTCTGCTTCAGGGTGACCATTGCTGTGAAAGAGAATCTCATTACAGTGTTTACCTCAGTGATCCTTTTTGTTCCACTCCATTTGACACTGCTGATTAAGAAAATTCCATTTTTTAGATTTTTGTAGAAAATATCTGCTTCCATCCACGTGTGTGTGTGTGTGTGTGTGTGTGTTTGTGTGTGTGTGTCAGGCCATAACAAATATAATGACACAGTATAATACAAAATATGCTATATCAAGTCTCACTATGTCCGGGTTTATATTTGTGTGTTACCAAAGAAAAATGTTGTATTGATGCAGTTCTCAGATTTTGATGAAGCCAAATTAAATCTGTTTGTGTGACGCAGAGTTTTAACAGGAGAAACGGACAGATTGAGAAACACATTCTGACAAATAAGAGGAGGAACATCTGAAAACTCACTGCCTCTCTTGTGTGGAGGCATTTAGAGTATACTAGAATTTAGATGACCTGAGGAGAAATGCACAGCAACAATGTCATTCTTATTAAAAAAATCTGGATATACTGATCAAGACAGCTTTAAATATTTCACTACTGTGGTGTCCAACAATAATGCTGCGGTGATGTAGACACTACACTACAGCTCTGTGAAATCAAGAAATGATGATGCTGCACGACACTAGCTTTATCAGAAGCACTGTCATAAATTCCTTTAAAGTTATTTGTGTCACTTCCTTGCTTATACTTTTGTAGTTTTGACCAGATTTTTTCTCACCAGTGTGGCAGTGCAGAAGCAGGTCCTGGCTATAGTCTCCTACGGTCATGGGGCTGAAATCCACAGTCACCTGCATGCTCTCGCCTACATCAAGAGCCCCACAGGAGGGCGTCACTGAGAAAGGGCTAGAATAAAATAGAAAAAAATAGAATTTAAAGCATAGCCTTTTATAACAGCAAAGGTGCAATGTAGTTTTAGAAATTGGCAGGAGAAAAACTGTTTCATAAAAATGTTAATTGTAATCAACAGTAATTACTTTAAATGTTAATTAAAAATTAAAATTGAATAGATATCACTCAAACAATTGAATATCACTCAAACACAGTAGGCATAACCCCATCCTGTTCTGACCCTCACCTCTGTGTGTTTAGCTGGAACATGGCCTTGCTGTTTCCTATGTTGCGGACTAGAGTAGTCCTCTCGGTGGAGGCTTTCACAGGACAGACAGGTAAATGGAGCTCACTTCGAACATCAAGAATGGCACGTGGCCCAATGGCACAGACTGGGACCTGTAATCGCTCTTTCTCTGTCACAAACACCAGTTTGTGGCGATAGTCCTAAACAGACATAATGAAAATAAAAGGTGAAAAACATGCAAGCTTCACATTGAAGTTTGTTAGATGATGCACTGAGCCACCTGCCTGTCAGCAAGGTCCTGGGTTGAGGCACAAGTCACAAACAAATGCACAATCTGATTTTTTTGGCCAATTTCCTACTAAGCCATTGTTTTTAGTATTTTCTAATATAACATGTGAACATAATTTATGAAAGCAGCCAGAAAACCTGTAATAACAAAAGTAAGAGTCAACAACTATGCTGGCCAGTGAGGGTGTAGTTAACATTACATGCCCACAATGACAAAACTAGCATGTTGATGTTTAGTAGGTATGATATTTTATCTTATTCATCATCTTAGTTTAGCGGGTTAGCGTGCTAAAATTAGCTTATTAGCATTAAATACAAATGTCACTAGGCTGAATGTCACTAGTTCTGTAGGTATTTGGTCATCAACCAAAGTATTGGAGTTGATGACCTGATGATGGCCCTATAGAACAGTAGTTAGTGTTATTACAGTGCCTCCTCTGGGGATGAGGAATGTCTGTACAAAAGTTCACAACAATCTGTCCATTAGTTCTCGAGAGATTTCAATAAAAACACTACTGTCAACCTCACATCAAGAGCTAGAGGAAATGTCAGGGTATCTCCAAAGTCATTAGAATTCATCCTATGGGGACCATGAACAATTTGTAACAAATTTCCTAGCAATCCTTTCAGTAATTTGAAGGATTATGTTACCTTTTATATAATGTTGCTACATTCACTGTTGACCCTTGCTTTTCAGGTTTCAGTTTCACCCAGAGTATCAGTAAATAAGGCAAGAGGATGAGCTGGTGTAACCTAATGCCTAATCCTTTAGCCTTAACCTGACTTAGCCATTGGTAGAGATGTGTGCACAAACTCTGAATGTAACATAACAGTACATACATTTTAATGTGTAGTCTGTGGTTGATTTTTAATATTATTTATTTAATCTACGCAATTTTGCTTTATTATGTTTGCAAGTGGGAGTGCTTATTTAGAGTATTATCCCTTAAATTTCACATTCATTCCCACATCCAATACTCTGCTTCCCTATAGGTCTGATTACAGCTTCATCTATTCATCTAATCTAAATTCTATAACAGCCTCTTGAGTGCAGGTCACATTGACAATTCATTGTGCTCCCTGTATCTAGCCTTCTGAGTATGATTGTTTGATGCTGCATAATGGAGTCCTCAGACTCTCCTCTGTCTCTGGTACCTTGTTTTCCGTCGGAGTAAAGGAGACAAAAAAGGTGGCACTCATTCCGGGTGCTACCTTTTGACCTGCATCCTCTCTACCAACCACATGAAAGTGAGGTGAGTCCTGCTGCTCCACCTTCACCCGTCTTGGCACCTTGACAAAAAACATAAACATAATACACAAAATTGCTATCCCCACACAGCAACAAAATCAGTATGCTGATTGACTGTGTCTGACTGTAACATCAGCATACTGAGTTTTTAGCGTAAGTACTTACTTACACACACCTTGTCTATGTTTCGGAGGCTGAGATTTAATTTGTAGGTCTGAGCAGGTGTGAAATCTTTGAAGACCAGTTCACATGGCTGGGGCTGGAAATAGCTATGATCCATCTATCAGGGATATGGTGTAAAATAAGGTCAATAAAAAAGGTAGCCTATTTCATAAAAACACAACATTTACAGTAGCCTACTCATTGTCAAAGATTACTGTGTTTTCAAAAACATTCATGGTGTACAATGTATTTACCACACTGGCTTCAAAGCATATATTGTAGGCTATTCTTTAAATAAAACCATACACACTCAGTTGTCCCTAACGTTACATAACTCTAACATGGTTATTTAAAGTTAATAATAACGTATTTATTTATTCATCTTGTTTTATTAACAAAGCAAGTTATTTCTTAGAGGAAAGTACATTTTTGGGAAATAACACATTTGTTGTCTTGCTCAGAACTAGAAAAGAAGATCGATACAATTTTCTGGCTCATTAGCTTTGCTTAGCATAAAGACAATGTGTGACGTCAAATCAACAGTTAGGCTAACTGCTGTTAGGTTCACTTTAACAATCGTTAAGGAATGTACTTTTGGACGAAATGTATTCTAAGTTTACTTTATTTGGCCAACTTATTCGTAATAGGCTACATATCAAGAAATTGTTATTGGCTCACTTTATGAAAATACTTAGCATTGCCATGGTCTTCAATCATCCAGCATTAAGTTAACGTTAACGTTACACGTTTCATTAACGTAAGGCTGTAAAACCTATCCTACTCAGCTAACTTCATTTCCGTTACTTAGCCTAACGTTAGAGTAAACTTAACGAGTAAACTTTTCCATCAAGTAGCCTATTAAGTATTAGGCCTACCTCTCAGTTGGTGAATGACCTGTGTCCATAAGTTGACTGAATCTCTCTGATAAGTGCGGAGACAAGTGTCCACTTCGTCGTGGTTTGTTGCCATGGCAACGCGCTCAATTGATCCTACAGTTGGAGTTCACGCTTTGGGATGGATTTACTGACATCTCGAATAAAGAGTACCTACTAAATTGCGTGTGCATTCTAAAATATTGCACGTGCAAGTGTAATAACTGTGATGGGTGATAAATTGTTGCATAGATGACAACAGGTGCAAACACAATGGAGGTGGCAGTATTTAAATGAAGGTTTTGCGCCATGGAGAGTCGCAGCCACCGCGTAAAAACCTTGGTTTGTTTCATTCAGTGCGTCCCGAGTATGTGGACATCGTATGTACCTGACAGCACACCTAAAAACTGCTTTGGGCAACCCCAGTATGCTGGAATGACCCAGACGCAAGGAAATGCCAGCAGATCGCTCAAATGTCTTTTCTTTTTAGGCGTTGAGACTCAGGGGCGGGGGCTCGTCTCGATAAGCAGCTTGGTCTTATGAACCCCCCTGTGGTTCCTGTTGTAGAAGAAGACAAAATGATTTGGCTACTAAGCAGAATTATGTATTTTAGTGTTCATGTCTTCCATGGTGGGAAGAAGCCGGAAAGCATGGGGGACACCCACTCAACGCGTGGAGAACGTGCAAACTCTGTGCAAAGGGGCCTGGGCTGAGCGAGGTCTAAACTCAGAACCTTCTGCTGTGAGGCCGCAGTGCTGGCCACTGGGCCACCGAGCTGCCCATAAAAGAGGTGGACAAGCAGGGTTTGGGTGGGAGGGATGTGAGAACTGAGAAACGAGAGAGAAAACGGGTTAGACTGCTTGTAGCCTATGGCGCATGTGAAGCACAGGTGGATGGCATGAGTGAGGGAGGCGTGGTCCTGTTCCTGAACCTCAGTTTACAAAACTCCATTTAAAAAAAGACTTCACACTGTAACATTTAAGTGTGATGATCACTGGATTGATATATAAACATTGAAAAGACCATCGCTTTCTTTTGATGGAAATTAATTAGGCTGTGTTTTATTGCGATGTCCGACGGTGAGTCCAACAGAATATCGCCGGTGAAACTAATCTTCACTCAGCAGCTACCAGCTGTTATTCAGCAAACAATCATTTATGAGATTCACAGTTTGAGAGTGAATATGGGTGGATAAAACAGTCCTGTTGGGCTTTGCGCATGACGCGCAGCTTCTACAAAAATACATATTTGGATGGTGTTAGTTTTAGGCCTACTACCTCCATCTGTTTGCGTCTGAAGATAGCCTACTTCTGAATTAACCGAAACAAGTCTTCATATTTAAACAGAGCATTTCAGGGGGAAAAAAAGACTCTTTATGTAAGTGAGTAGCCTAACTGAGGATTTTTTGTGGTGATAAACTTAAGGCCTATTTTGTTTATCCCGTTTGCCTTCAGTGCCTTGTCAAATGTATGCAAATTAAGGCATTTTAATGAGTTATCGCCAATTTTGCATGTCAATGTGGTGATTGGGATGACGTTATTAGACACAAATTTTACTGTATTCACCTGCAATTTTTCGATTTAAGTTCAGTACGTTAGCCAATTTCTGATTCCGAGGACGATACAAATGTCAGTTCGGAGACAGCATTTATTGATTTAAGTATGAAATCTGGAAATGGAGATTTCTGGATGAGCAGGTGAGCAATGAAATGTTGAATTGAAGTGTCAGAGGTGACACACCTGATCTGTTCCAAATTGTAAAGGCTATGAGACCTCTTAGACTAGCTCTAATGAGAGAGGTCCTCTTACACTTAAAATAAGGCCATCTATTGGTATTCAGATGCAACTACAAAATAAGACTACAGACATAATTTACAATATATAGGTCGTCGTTTTGTTAAATAACATCACAATCGACTCTAAGACACGCAAAACACATTAAATACACATGCGTTTGATCAATCCATCAGTGACTTAAATACCGCTTATGAGTAGAAAAGGGATTATCCTACAGTATTTAAGCAGCACACCAAAACAAAACATTTCTGCTGTCAGTTTGTGATAGTGGTTCCATCTCTTTCCTTATAAGTTTAACGAGACAATAAATAGATTTTTGTACAAAGCTTTAGGTGAATAAAATGGAGAAACTGTAATAATAATAATAACTTGCTGCGTCCCTCTTCTCCATTGACTTGCATGATAGGCTACATTTTGTATTCGTGACAAATCCCTTCGAGATCACATCTGGAAACGCCTGCCAACAGCTATTGATCTTTTTAAAAGTGCACACGTCGTTTTTAAAACCTCACCATGTCATGCAGTTTGAACTTTTTCCTCGCCATTAAACCCGATTCGTTCCAGCTTATAAGCCCGCCACCACCACTCCTCAGACTTTCCAAATAAAACGGATCCAGCTGTGTGCAGCTGTGTGCGGCTGTGCGCCCTCCGTGCGTCACACTTTTCTGCTGCTCGGTAGACTGACTGGCAGACAGCAGCGGCTGCGAGGAGGAAGAGAAGGAAAGATGTCCGGTATCATGCTGCTGTCGGTGTCTTTGACTTTGTGCATCTCGTGGTCGAACGGCGGCATCGCGCGGAGCGGGACAGTGATCCTGCGGGACGCCCTGGAGCGGGTCCCGGTCAGTCTGAACGACATGTTCCGAGAGGTGGAGGAGTTGATGGAGGACACCCAGCACATACTGGAGGAAGCTGTGGACCAGGTCTGCGTCATATTTTATTCATTCATAACAAGGGCATAGTTGTAAATTTCAGTGGAGAGAGAGACAGAAAGCTTAAATAACTTGCCATTCATCTAGTGTTTTATCTAATTTCTAACAGTGGAAACAATCCGTGTCAGTCACTTCACGTTAAACTGTTTTGGTGGTCAGCTTAATTGTGACTACCAGGCTTAGGTATGTGTTGCAACACTACACATAGTTTCCATGTCTGCTTTATGTTTGACACACTGTTAATAGTCCTCACCATCATAATAGAAGCTGCTCAAAATGGATATTGTCTAGTTAATTCAATGAAAGAAAAGGTAATGGCAATAATCCCATATATACACAAAAATAGCCTATGAATGTAACCGAGAAGGTCTGTTATTTCCCCCTGGCACTGGATTTCAACAGGTCTAATAAGACTGCATATAGTGTCTGGTTTTGATCATTTGTGAACTACTGGGAAGTTTTCCCATCATGCCATCCAAGAAATTGGGATTTAATATCATCCAGAGCAGGCTGTTTATCAAGAAACTGTCCACAGTTGTAGCCACCTTGTGGATTCCTTCCCCACAAGGAACTAATGTATGGACATAATGGAAATGCCACGTGCACCATTTTATATAAGATTTATGAATGGATTCATAATGTATCCTAACATTCAATCCGGCAGATAACTACTGAGAGTGCTAAATCATCTTTAACGTCACTGGATCTACGTCCTAACTACCACAATGAGACGAAGAAGATGATAAAGGATGGAGACAGAGCCGTTCAGGTCCTAGACAGAGCTGAGAAGGTAAGGGTTGACAATATGATAAAATATGTAACTCTCAAACAAAATCCTTTCATATTTTAGAGGGCAAGTTTTTCTTAAATGAAGAAAACCAGCTTTGTTTACAAAGCCTTTTACATTTTTGGGGTCTAAGAATGGGCTGTAGTGAAACACATACAAAGAACACAAAGACTGTGATTGTTATTTAAGTGATTTAGATATATAATGTATTTCTGACCTTTTCCTGACACATGATTATACAAAAATACGTGTTTGAGGTCTGATACAATAAACCATCTTTTTACCATTCATAGGAGACTAATAATGAAACAGGAGAGATTCATCTTTCACATATCCATATGGAGATTTCTGGCCAGTGGAACAATGTGGACCACGTAAGTTTTTCACCTTTGCTGTTTGGTTTGTATGAATAATAAGAGGACTCAGGGCCCACTGCATTCTGGCCTACGTTTCCTGACACGTTGGTTTCACTCCATCCTGATGCTGACTTGATTACAAATACACAAATAGCTGATCGAGATTTAGCTGTCATGAGAATGGGCTTTTTGAGTATATAGCAGTGTAACATATTATATCTGCTTGTCCAACTGATGGCCTTCTGACTCAGGATTCAGGAAATGTGTGTTCAGTTTTCCGTCAGAAAAGCAAAATCTGACTGCCCCAGTTTTAAACTGAATGTTTCTCTTTTAGCAGTAATGAATCTCTAAAGGCAGCCTGTTGGAGCTACAGATAAAGGTTGGAGTCATCATTGTGTTTTATCACATTCCAGTGAGCATAGGTCATGTGTTATTTTTTCAAACTGTGTCAACTTATTCAGAGCACTTTATTTAAATGTAATGTTTCTACATTCACTTTTTCCTTTACATATTCAGTGTCTGTGAAAAGAGACAGAGAGGTGGAGTGCTCTCTAAAAGTGTGGCTGTGTTGTCTCAACTCGTTTTATAAAGAATGAGATCATCCAGCACACACACCTAACATATACTTTTCATAGTTTTAGCCAACAAGAGGCCAGCTTGGATTAGGGCCATTATTGCTGCTTGCTGCCTGTTTTGTGGTTTTGATCTTTTGCTTTCCTGGCAGCTGAACAGAAAGTGGTTATGTTGATAGAACTTGCCGCTGGAAAAAAATGCCAGGGAAGCAAGTGAGCCTGCAAGCCATGCAGGGTAAGCTCTTCTCCTCTAAAATGACTGACTGTATAGAAATGTCACCCTCTACATGGTTCCACTTAAATTACACTGAAGGAACTCAGTGTAAAGTTAGCTGACTCAACACTTAATGGAAAGACATTATAGGCTAAAAATGCGATTTGAAATATTAATGCTTAGATGTCTGTAGGTAGCCAGTTAGTACTGTTATTATAGTGGCTGCTTAGTTTACAGAAAGTCTTTAACTTAAACTAATGTTCCTACTTTCTGTTACCTAAAGCTGTTACAGCCTCATGTAGATGTCTAAAAAAAGTTGCTTAAAAAAGTCTTTCAAGTAAAAAAGTGTTCATCTGTGGCAACTACATTTAGCTGTTGCTTACAAGTGTTATCAGGTAGCATCTCATAATTACAAGATCAGCATCTGCCATATTTATGAGATAATTTTCATGTAATAATGATTTGGTATCCAATAGAAGATTTTGTATCTGATAAATCTAAGAAAAGATTCTAATTAGATATACAGATCTGGTAGTTTTGTGATAGCTTTCTTTAATGAAGAGACATGTATCTGTATCTCTTGAGTATTTTGTAATTAGTATTTTCCATCTGCCTAGGAATTTGTTAACACCAGAAATATTTGAAAAGTTAGTTGTTCTCAAAGGAAAATAATAGGCTACAAATTGAACTGAATTCCAGTTCCTATTATACCTTCATGTAGGCTTCAAACTCTCAGCCTTGTGTACATTACATAAATCTAAACATACACAAATCTAAACATTCTGACATGTTGCTCCATCACTGGGGTGAGCAGGACTCAAATGAAGACTGGTACAGATCAATGATTAATTCACACACAACCAGACATGGTTCCAGCGTGGCTGATTAGGGAATGAGATGCAGGTGAGGAGGTAGATGGGCAAGGCCAGGCAATTGCAGAGAAGTTGAGGTAAGTGGGAACAGGTGTAAAGATGGGTGGGACAGTCAGATGATGGGAAAACGAGGGAAAGTGGTCAGCTGGTGGATGGAAGGGAAAGGGCAACGAAGGGTCCTGGGGAAATAGAAATGTGGCTGTGACAGGGAGACAGACTGTGACAGAATGCCCAGTGTTACGAAATGTATTTTCCTGTGTTTAGAAAATACAAAGTACATGTATTTTATCTTTAAACATTTCTGGCACCTGCATTTGTATTTCTTTTTGATACATTTAGTTGAAGGGTATTTTGAATTTTATAACAAGATACATTATGAAGTGTCTTTGCCCATCTCTGTCCACAGTGTGCGCTGACCACTGTTCTGTTGTGCGCTGGCTTAGCAAATGAACCACCAGCGAAGAAGAGAGAGCGCGTGGACTGGCATAATCTGTAATAATAATAATAATGCATTACATTTATATAGCGCTTTATCATAGACACTTAAAGCGCTTTTACAGGGAAGTGGGGGGGGACTCGCCTCAACCACCACCAATGTGTAGCACCCAACTGGGTGATGCACGGCAGCCATTTAGCGCCAGAACGCTCACCACACATCAGCTTGAGGTGGAGAGGGAGGGAAACATTGAGCCAATTACTGCGGGGGATGATTAGATGGCCAGATGGTGACAGCCAGGTTGGGTATTTTGCCATGACACCGGGGAACCCCCTACTCTTTGCAACAAGTGCAGTGGGATCTTTAATGACCACAATGAGTCAGGACCTCGGTTTTACGTCTCATCCGAAGGACAGCAGCTCCTACAGCGCAGTGTCCCCATCACTGCACTGGGGCATTGGGATCTTATTATTAGGACCAGCGGGAAGACTGCCCCTACTGGCCCACCAACACCACTTCCAGCAGCAACTTAGTTTTCCCAGGTGGTCTCCCATCCAGGTACTAGCGAAGCCCAACCTGCTTAGCTTCAGTCAACCAGCAGTAGCAGGGTTAACATTGGTATGGCTGCTGGCTGTAGAATGTAGAAATACATTGTGGACACAACATCTATGAAATAAGAGTTATAAAAATAACATTTTGATTTTCCCCTTAACTTTAAATGTACAGGGCTGCCTTCTAATTAACTTATTAAAATTAATTAATTAAAATTAGTATAATTAGTATAACTAATACAATTAGTTAAATAATGTGAATAAATGAAAGTCATTGGGGGGCAGGTATTATAGTACTGACTATTTACCCCTGCATTTAGAGCGTCTGTGATGGGTTACAGCCAAACCTCCATCCATCGTCAACCGCTTATCCTACGTACAGTGTTGCTGGGGGCTGGAGCCAATCCCAGCTAACATATGACGAAAGGCAGGGTACACCCTGGACAGGTCGCCAGTTCATCACAGGGCCATACAGAGACAAACAATCACTCACACCTAAGAACATTTTAGGGTTACCAATCAACCTTGCCTGCGTGGTTATGTGGATGGTGGTAGGAAGCCGGAGCACCCGAAGAGAACCCATGCAGACACAGGGAGAACATGCAAACTCCACACAGAAAGGCCGGGGGCAACCAGGGTTTGAACCCGCGACCCGCTATCCACCAGACCACCGTGCCGCCCTACAGCCAAACCTATGGCAATTAAAAGTAGCTGGAAGAAATGTGGTCTAATTGTGGCCTGGCAAAATATCTCCTATGGGTTCAGTCCTTTAACTTACGGTATTCAGTGCCTTTTATGACAAATCCAAATAATTCATGTACAAAACTTCGGCATCAGTGTTGATTGGTTGTTTGGTTGATTTTACAGCCAAATGGGGTCTATTCCTCAGTGAGTGGACTATGTTACTGTTCTTTCTCCTTTTTGGCAAAATAATTTGTGGAAAATCTTTTAAAAGAGATGTTTAAGTTGCTACCAGACATATGAGACTAATAACCGCTGTAGTCATCTGGCCTGTATTAAGGTAATTGCAGGGTAGCTAGGTAGTATGGTCCACTGTAGTTTCCAGTGCGTTTTGGTTCCCTTAACAATATGTTATCTCATGGCAAATGAAAGAAAACCCTATTTCTGCAAATACAACAGCACAGGTTTATTATTATTACTATATTTACATATTTTCCATTTTATTTCCACTGAAAAGACTGTGTGTTAACAAGGGGATGAAGTTGTCTTGGAGGTGGGACTGAGCAGAAAGGAAGATTTTAACATTACACAATGAGCATGCATACATCTTTAAGACAGATTCACCAGAGAATTAGATGCACTTGCTAGCAGATATGCTTTGTGTCAATCACTATGATCAATCGTGTTTAATAACACAGAATCTGCTGTCAGGCTCTTGATCCTGTCTCTGCCTTTGACACAGCCCAGTCAGCCTCCGTAATGCATGCTGTTTCAGATACTTTGCTCTGTTTCTGTGCTGATTTCCCATGGCCAGCACACACAAGATAAAGACAAAAAAATGGTGAATTAACAGCTGACGCCAGCACTGTTTTTGGCAGACACTGTTTCCTCTGACCACTGGGAAAGAGTCGAGCTAAATATCAAATATCTAAGTAGTATTCCAGAGCCAGTCTCACATGTGTCCTTCTTTGCCATGTACCAAGAAATGATTTATCAACAAAGAAATCAAGCGTGGAGCAAGAGAGGGCGAAAAGAACACTCTTGAGATGTAGCCATTCTGGATAATTCAGATGTCACTGATATCGTCCATCAAGCAGTTTCCATGGAGATGGACTATGGCTGGCAGAAACATGGGTTTAGATGGGGGTGTATTGGACAACTGCTACTGTGATACAGGAAAATCTTAACAGTAATTACAGTATATTTGGATGAGTGCTTCGTGGTAGTGTGGAATATTACACATCAGATTTTAGATTAATCCAATTATTCTGTCTAAAGCTAAAATAAATAGAATCATTCAAATAAAAGTTTTAACAGTAGTTCTTATACAACAGCAAGGAGGAACAGAGGAAGCTGAAGACTTGCAATCACAAGGATTAAATGAACACAAATCCTGGTCTACATTCTAGTTCGATCCATTTTTTTTCAAAATTTAAATTTGCGCTCAGTTAATGACTATATGTGTAACTCTTGTTATCTCTCAATCCAGGAATGCATGGTGAATGAGGACTGTGGTGACCTGAAATACTGCCTGTATGAGATTGAAAACTCCAGATGCCTCCCCTGCATACCAACAGATATGGTGGGAATTGAGTCAGTGATGTCTATTGTGATTATTTGTTTAGTTAAAGCAACGGATCAAATGACAATGTGTAATGTGAAAGGTGTCGCTCATAGTGACAAACCACCAGTCTACAAAACAACAGTGTCTTTCAGCTCATTGTTTTAGGTTTATTTTATTTATTTTTTGGTCATCACTCATTTCCAGCTACAGCAAGTAGCTGTTTTCAGCTGAACAGCTCTGACTGTACTTTACAAGTATCGAGACACCTCTACCAGTTAAAACAAACCCATAGTGCGTTTGCCCATTTAGTATGGTTTGTTTGGGCTGATGTGAAATATGTCTGTCATCAGCACAGGTATTTTTTTGCTTAACTGGTCAAAAGCTGTCAAAAATGTTATGTCTGTACTCCTTGTACTTTGACAGTTCATTAAGCCTATTAACACATGGCCGATTTGCAGTCTAATGTTTATAATAAGTAATTTCGTTGTTAGCTGTTTGTGACACAAACATATACATTTACATTACATTTATTCATTTAGCTGACGCTTTTGTCCAAAGCGGCTTACAATTGCTATACATGTCAGAGGTCACACGCCTCCTGGAGCAACAAGGAGTCTTGCTCAGGCACACAACGGTGAATGGTCACAGTGGGATTTGAACCCAAGTCTCTCACAACAAAGGCATCCATCTTATCCACTGTACAATCACCACCCCATGTAGACATACACATGCAAGATATACACATCACAAGTATTGGTGCTGCATAAACTGTCCAATCAGCAAGTTACCTGTCAGCCTGGTTTGTTATAAAAAGTCAGTGAGAACAGAAACTGGACCAAAACTAAAATGCTGTTATACAATAGTCTAGACTTCATCTATGCACCCTCCTTCAGCTCTGTTCTGTAAATCAACCCTTTACTTCTGCAAAATGAAAAATTAAGTGTAGCGGATACCAATCTAAGTAATATTAAGTCATAGAAATATGCATTATCATTATAAAGTGTTTCAACAATGCAAAAAAATAATGGTAGTGGAATTGTTAATCATATACAGTGAAGCAGCATTAACAAATCAAATATCGTAAATATTGCAATGCTAAATAGCTACACATAGTGCCTTTTACAGGAAATGCTAAAAAGGATCCATGAAAGAATGTAGCAACTGACCATGTGTGTTTTACATACTTGTTTGCATATCTGAATTTGTGTCCCACCTAGCCCTGCACTAAGGATGAGGAGTGTTGCTCAGATCAGATGTGTGTGTGGGGCCAGTGTACGGTCAACGCCACCAAAGGAACAGAGGGAACCATCTGTCAGGGGCAGAGTGACTGCAGGCCGGACCTCTGCTGTGCCTTTCAGAGAGGTGAGCTTTCACAGTGACACCCCCAGAGGAAAAACCCGGAAACACAAAACAAGACTGACCTACCTAACCTGTTCCTGTCTGCGGAGTAACTGTATGTACATGCTGCAGGGTATCTGTTTAGCTCAATTCAAAACAATTTTGCTTGTATGACTTTGCATGTCCCTCACGTAAACTTTCATTCCCTTAATGCTACTCACAACAAACATTATAAGTAACAGTACATACAATGTAACAGGTTATAGAATAGAAGTGACTTTGTAACTCCCTT
This sequence comes from Lepomis gibbosus, assembly GCA_029875015.1. Taxonomy (NCBI): domain Eukaryota; kingdom Metazoa; phylum Chordata; class Actinopteri; order Centrarchiformes; family Centrarchidae; genus Lepomis; species Lepomis gibbosus. The sequence continues at coordinate 19,139 of JAPMOB010210166.1, read as the reverse complement.
CTGCTACAAAGCAGACAATATACATTAATATAGAAGCAATTATAAAAATGGTAAACAGAAATAAAATATATTTAGTGGACCAGTGCTGAGAATAATTAGAGTTTAGAGTCTAATTGCTAGGGGGGGGGGGCTGCTCTGCAGTCTGGTGGTGTGGCAGCTGAAACTTCTATATCTCTTCCCAGAAGGCAGCAGGGTGAACAGGCTGTGGCTGTGTGTGTACTGTCCTTTAGTATCCTTTGGGCTCTGCAGGCACCTCACCTTACTGATATCACTGATGCTCAGGAGATGGGTATCAATGACCTTCAGGAGGCTTTCAGTTGCTCCTCTATAAAATCTATATATCATTTTGCCTTCTTAAGCTTCCTTAAGAAATACAGCTGATTCTGAGCTTTCTTCACCACCGTGTGAAACCAGATGTGAGACGACCATGTCAGGTTCTCTGTGATACTGATTCCCAGGAACCTGAAACTGTTCAGCTCCACTGACGTAGACAGCAGTGTGTGTCTTTATCTCCTTTTTCCTAAAATCAGCGATCAGCTCTCTACAACTACTACTTATATTGATGAGAATCTGGGTCTACTAACGAACACAATTAAATTACTATTTTTTCTCACTGACCACTAGACATAACCAACCACTGGGGAAGCTTTTATTTTCCCAGTTTTGTAAGTGTTTGTTTGCCCCAGTGCAGTGGAGGTGAATGAAATGTTTATGCCTCTTTAATTAAATATATTTAAAAAACAACAACAGCCATATGTCTTTTCAAAGCCAATGTTCTGGTTACTCAGGTTAAAACCTCATTATCAACAGTTTATAGTGGATCTGATTTCTACTGAATGTTTACTCTATGTTATAAAGCCTCCTAAATATACAACACATGGCTAAATATACTGTATAAAAAGCCATCCAGTCTCAAACGGAAACGGTAATGAAACATTACTGGCTGCTATAACCAATTACAACTGAGTGATTGACATGGAAACACTGAGAGTGGAAGAAACATGTGCACTCTCAAACCAAGTAGCATGTAATATTAATAATCTGTGGTGGTTCATATAAATACATTCCAGATTTGCTATTTTTTCACTGATTTATGCATCTATCTGTTGGTAATTCACCTTTTAGTCAAACACTTGACCCAAGAAGATTAAAACAGAACAGCATGGAGACATCCATGGAAAAATGCTCTTGTCTGAGACTAGTCTTAATGTCTGTGAACCTGGGCCTGAGTATCTGATACGGGCTTTCATATATTTGGTTTGTGTGTCACAACACGAACTGGGCAGTGATGGTAATCAGCTGTGAGACAGTGTCCACTGTGGCTGAACAGGCAAAGTAAAGACAGTTTTGGACTAAAAACATTTTTCTCTCTGCTACCTTCTCCAGAGCTGTTGTTTCCAGTCTGTAACCCCAAAGTACAGAAAGGGGAGTCCTGCCTGAGCCACCCCAACCTGCTGACTGACATGCTGGCCTGGGACCAGGAGGGTCCCCGTGACCACTGCCCCTGTGCTGACGACCTCCAGTGCCAACCTCATGGGTGAGAGCGGACATAGTTTACATTTAAAATAGTTTTTCAGATTGAAATAAAATCTTACTGTTGTAAATCTGGAACATGCATCAGACAGCATGATAAGTTATATATGGGAAAATATAAGTACTCAAAAGCATTACTGCAAATGTTTTGTTAAATTAATTTCTAACCTCCTTTTTCCTCTCACAGACGTGGATCTGTTTGTGGAGAGTAGCACTGGAGATGGAAAGCAGATGAGGAAGTTATTCAAAACCCTGTCCAGGAGCTATACTTAACATAACCTTCACCAAAGAACGACCCTGCTGATCAACAGTTTATAAAAGAATAGGATGTTGCTTCAGGACAGGACTTGCACTGTATTATTTATGCCTTACTACCAATGTGTATTACATATCATGACGTAAATAAAAGACTTGCATTGAGTTTTCACTATGAACAAAGAAAAGTACTGTTGTGCTATTTTCAGATTCACAGATGGGCTTCCTTTTTGTTTTGCTCAGTGGATAAAAACAGCAAAAGCATTGACCACTAGAGGTCACTATACTTTTATCTATTTTCTGTGTCAGGAAGTGTTACCCAGAAATAACACCAGGAAATATTCAGGATGAGGCTCATAGCCACATGATTGTAGTGCAGACTCTCTCTCTCTCTCTCTCTCTCTCTCTCTCTCTCTCTCTCTCTCTCTCTCTGTGTGTCACACGCACAAATAGTACAACTGTAGAAAACTTTTGATTTGCATATTAAGTAAGATTTTGGTTTTAGATGGATATGGATGTTCTTCCACGCAGAGACTGAATATAGAAAAGCTTCTGTCCACACAGATGCAAAATTAGTCTTCTTTTATTTTTAAAGTTTTACTTTTTTTATTTTATTAATCCTGTTTCTTTTTTTAGAAACACATATGTTAAATAGACAGGTTTGTATTTGCATTGGAACCCCTTTACCTATAAAGAAAAATGACTAAACAACATTTCCTGTGGAAAAAACAAAGATCCTGTGCTTCTGCTAAAAGTGCTCACACCCTCCTCCAGCATAGGGATACCTGTGTAATGAACTTGGGAAGGGGGAGAAGAAGACAGTTTAAGAAGTATGTTTTCTACTGCAAACAAGGAGATTCTCTTGACACTTCATTAGTGTACATTTAAGTTGCAGTTATTTAATGTTAAACATGTTTAACCTTTATTCCCAACAGATCATGCTGTTTCTGTTTTTACCACTGTGCCTATGAGCCTCATTCTCCTTTTCTATAGTGAAGAAACCAGCCAGAGCTGTAAATTAAAGTTCTGTAGTTTTCATCCAAAATCTATCCAAGTCCAAATGTGAATTTGTATTTTTTATCCAACAGGTTTTGTGCATCTCAGTATGGTAGCTCAATGTTTAAAAGGTCCTGGTTTTTAGATCCTTATTGTGGGGGAACACATTGTGCTTAGGTTCCTCTGGATGTGCTGGTTTTCTCCTGCATATACTGTAGAGTCACTTACAAATGCAGGCTCATGCACTGGGGCCTCACATGTCACAGGTTCGGTACAAGTAACTTGGTTTTAGTAATTTGCACATTTGTAAAGGATTTCTTTGCACAAATCATCTAAGGCAGGTTTGGCATTATTGTCTTTTAGCAAGGCCCTGTGTCAAAATAAAATGTTAAGGCGGGCCAGTTTATTTCAGCAAAGGAGTGCAGGTTTTGTTTCTGGCCCTCTGTATAAAACATTTCACAGACGGTTGAGGAGGTCAAGGGGCTCATCAGCAATTGAAGTGGAGATGTGACCGGTCATGTGTAGAGGATTAAGTGTGCCTTACTCTAATTTCAGAGTGAGGGTATGTGGCTTTTTCTGAACACAGTGATAATTAAAGGATGGTAAATGTTTTAGTGTTACAGTAGCACAAGTAGGTATAAGTGGCATAGAGTCAATCTGAATAATGTTAGTTAGCAATATCTATCTAAAGTTTGCTAATATGAAGAAGCTATGGTCATACCAGACAAAGTAGGCTAAAACTGTGGTAACCTAGCAAAACCCTTGAGTTAATTAAATTTCATTTATGATCCCCTGACGCAGTTTTTATTAAGACGACCTGAAGTCCGGAGGAGTGAGCCCTCTCTCTGCAGCCTATCTGTGCAGCCGCTGCTGACGTCACCGCGGTACATTTATCACGCTGCTGGCTTCCTGCTGAGTCTCCACTCTGTCCGTTGTAGCGGTAGATGCTGCTGCTCCGCCACGCAACAGACTCCCAAGTTCAAGAGACGGCTATACGTCGACATTTCGGGTAAGTACACCCTTCCCATTACGTCCACGAGCCGTACCCGCTCTGTGCGTATACTGAACCGTGGCGCTCATTCCCGGTTTTTTAAAGCGCTAACTGGTGGTGTGACTGCGTGTTGGAAGAGATGCGCCAAGAGGAGGGAGGGGTGGCTCAACAACTGTACGTTAGTGTCGAAGATACGCAGATACAAGTCAAGTTGTACAAGGCATACAAGGCATTCACTGTATTCGAGACATCGATCTCCACTGCTCCCGCTTCACCACCACGGAGCTCTTGTGTTAAGAAAAATCTTAATTCTCAATGGTTCTTTTCTCTCTTTCTTTCCCGCCCCCACTGGTAGTTTTGAGCACACGAGGAAGGCTGGCTGCTCTAGCAGCATAGGAGACACTTTTAATTTAAGGCGAGGGTTAGCTGAGCGGCCTCACTTTTAATTTGCTCCCAAGCTTTTGCGGTAACGTTAGTCACATTAAAGGCTGCCAAAGCCAAACAGTCGGTGTAGTTTTAAGCGTCGCCCACTGTGCAAATGGGCGGCGAGTGGTTACTGATAATGATGTGTGTGTAACGAGAATCACGGGATCCGCTGCCTTCGTGTTTATCTGTTGGATTATTATATTCTGGTTTACCCACTCTGATATGCTTCTTGTAATGAAACACACATCTGCTATGCCCAAATGCATCGGATTATCACGGTTAACCTGCGTGGTGTGCAGGCAGTTCGCGGTGTGTAAGGCAAACGGGAACACTCCTCAGGTTTAAGATAACTGATTGTAAAGTGTGGATTTCAAGAAGACAAGGGGCTAAAGCACACCGATTAATTCACAACAATAGTGCAAAGAGACCAACGTTTTGACGTTTACTGTGTCTTCATCCGAGTCAAATGGACTCGGGCATGAGGCACACACCCTATATAACGTTGGTCAATCTAACATAGTTGTACAGTTGTCATTGGATAACTGGGATTTAACAGGGTTTTATTCTATTGGTTATTCATTCACGAAGTCAACAAACTGACAGTAAGACTGACAATACTTTCAACAATTGGGAAGGGGTTTTGATATTGATGTATGTATTTTATGTACTTTTGGGCAGGCCATAAAATATAGAACATCTGGAAAACTCAAACGTACTGGTTCTTTCTGACACTCCAAACCACCTAACACGGTCTCCTGGCTCTCTAATCAACCTGCAGTTTTTTTCACTGTGCTCTGTTCTAATGCACTGGACACAAAATACTTTACACATCCAGTTCTGGTTAAAAAAAACAAAACCTGTCTAATCCTTAACTGCAGCAACACAAATGTCTGTATGCTAAATGTTCCTGTGGTCTGATTTTTGTCAGACAAAGAACTTTAAAGATTTGCATATCTGAACATAAGAACGGCATACATAGTGAAAACACAGCAATATGCCATTGGTCAACAACATTTCTGGACACGACTACACCATCATCAAGAGTTCTGGGCAATAGGAAAAAAACAAAACAATAATGCGCTCCGTAAGGTTGCAACATCAACTTACTGCTTGGTATATTGGCCCCACACTCTGAACACATGGATCCCTTATTGCCCAAATGAAGAACTGAATTTGTCATGTTTCCTCAAATTTTTATGCAATGGATGTTCGTACATATCTTTTAAAAAGTCTGTGCTTAGGGGTGTGGCACTTGGATCCAGACTATGGCAACTCCCACGTTCGGATTCATTAGCCAAATATTTAAATCCTGTTCAAACAATTATCCATTGACAATTGGGACACCTGGTTTAGGTTGATTTATATAGGTTGTTTTCCTCATGCATATGTCCGTTGCGTGAAGAACTGCTTCTACTAGTAAAATGTTCATAACTTACAATTTCTGATGTGTTGTGGACTATGGTGTGTGTATATACTATTGGATGTAGGTTGCTTGTGATTATCAATTGTTAGAACATCAGTGTGTAAATGCTTCACAAACACATCCAGATATCCTGAGTACATTATAGGAAAAACAGTCTGAGGTCTGGCTATTTAGAGTCAGGCAGGCACACTTTTGCCTTGTGTCAATGTATTTGGCTGATAAAGGATAACTTGTATGTTTTGTGTGACTTTGAGATTTAAGTGAATTTCTTTGCAACAAAGGCTGGAAAACAAAGGCTTTTTAAAATAACTCTACTGAAGGTTTTTTTCCTTTGCTTGGCAGTGGGTTTTCGCCATTAGTCAAACAGTGTGATTCCTCCTGAGGCCGTTTATTGTCAAACCTTAGTTAAACGTTTATCACTTAAACCTCAGCCACAGGTGCCCAATTTAAGCATTCTAATGCATAATCAATAATTCAGAGTGGAGATGTGGCAGCAGGGATCAACTTGCTGTCTGACTGTAAACTACAGTAGCTCTTTGACAGACACTTGATCAAAGGCCACAGCAGCTCTGTGAGGTTTTTAGCACACAGACAAGGTTGTAGAGTTTCAGTCTTCGCTGATCAGCTTTAAAGGACATCCATAGTGGAGGAGAGCCAGGTTCTCCGTTAAGGGAATACTGTGGAGGGAAAGCTGCTTTTACCTGTTATATTTTTGTCCCAGTTCTGCATCGTTCGCTCTGACGTGCACACAGATGAAGTGGCTTAAACAGGACACTGGCTTGGTCTTCTTTTATTTTTATTTATTTATTTTTTCAGGACAAAGATCCAAAAGTTTCCCTCATTCCTTGGTAACATCTTGCTGCTCTCAAATATGGACACACTTGATTTTGTAGACAAGGTGGAGGGAGGGAACATGAGCCTCGGCATAGTCCTGCCAATGAATAGGTCTGCAGCCTGGTCACTGTAGACTAGTTTCTGGCATTACAGTGTACCTCTCAGACACACAGATAGGCAAGAAATAAAATATGTTTGTAGTCACATGTAGATCAAACTGCATGGATAACTGCACTGGATAAAGTACTGTTCACATTTACAAGCTGCCTCCAGCTTTGCTATACTCACAGCCGGGGTCTGTCAGCGTACAGCTGGGGCAGGCCACTTGGCACAGGCTGCGATGCAGCAAACGGTACATCTGCAGCATCAGCCAGGCCTGAGCTGGTGTCCAGAGCGTAGCGGTAAACTTTATTTATACAGCTCTTCTCAAAACATAGCTACAAAGTGCAGTGTTGAACCAGGACAATATAAAATGCTCAATATTAAGAAAGTAGCACAAAATATTCTGTTTTTTTTCACTTCATTGTTTTCTTCACTGTTTGATATTTTTGGATGTGCTGCTGTGTAGGAACAAAAGCTGTGTGATGGCAGAATTCACCGACAGTATTTACTTCTTTTTTTTTTTTCGTTCAGGCTGGTGGTAATGAAGCATGGCTCGCTTTCAGCTTTGTCGGCCAAATGCTCGACACAAGCTGGTCAGAAATGGGAACTTGGACCTGTCTTACTCTTCTTGAGCTACAAGAATTAAGATTAATTTAACCCCTGACCAACCTGCAGTTTTTGATGCGAAGCCCAGTTAACATGCACGAGCCACGTGTACTCCCTGCTCTGACAGTATGTAAAGCTGAGTAACAGGTTTAACTGTGACGATATGAGCAGTGATGCTGTTCAAACTGTAGGCTATGACAAAATCCCCATTTAACATTGGATAGCGCTGTAAAGTCTGAGGCAGTTTTTATTGGATTATTGTCCAAATAAATATCCAACATGGTTGTATTAAATTTATTTTTTTGTGCAGTGTAACAGTTAATCCCCGATGGCTGTCTGTAATTGTGATCTCTTCCGTTTTTGACTAAAGTATTTGTATTGCAGAGAGGTCTTTGGAAATCCTGTCAGCTGTTGAAACTATCTCACTAGCAGTCTGTCGTGCAGAGAAATGAGTCATTGCTTTGCATGTTGTCATTCAGAAGATAACAGGAGAATGAATAGATAGTTAACATTTTATTTATTGGCCATGTTGGATCACTTCAAATGATTGCAGTTTGTTCTTACGTGCCACAATGATCTTGTTGACATTAAATAATTCCTTGAGGCTGGAGGGTGGAGACATGTTTCAACTCATACACATCAATGCAAAAAGTTCAGCAGTACTAATGCTGCATTCCAGGCAACTGGGAAATTTCCGACCTCCAACTAGGAAAAACTATCCAGGAACGCCACTTGAAGTCAGATTTCCTACTTGTGAACTCGGAGAAAAAATGTGGTTTTCGTTCACTTTTGGCGTCATGCACCTGGAACCCTTTGATGTCGGAAGTTTCAACTGGGAAAAATCCCAGTTCCGACCAGTCTCGAACGCGCCATAAGTAGTTGTGGTGTCTGAATAGCAGATTTGGGTTTCACGTTGTTTTGCAAAGCGCTTTTATACGTTTCAGTCAGACAGTGGCTTATATAAGAAAACCACCTGCGTTAATGATTAGATAAGTTATCTCTTGAGTGGCCGGCTATCAGCTCTGCAGTGTCATACAATCATACTTAAAAACAAACACAATCTGACTGATAAGGCCAGACACAGTAGTGCATGGAGTCGATGCATCACAATATGATGCGCTGTTGCTGTAATGTTTGCCACAGACTAGGCCTCCATCCACACTACTGCGTTTTCATTTTAAAATGGAGACCTTTTGCTACGTTTGCACCTCCAAGGACTAGAAAGATGTGAAATGAGTGAATCAACAAAATGAATCTGCAACAATATTATATCAATAATACTTTTATGGATGTTTAAGAAACTGTACTAATCTGCTTTATCAGGAGGATGTCGTATCGCTCAGATTTGATAAAGTAGCCCGACAATGTAAACAAACTGCACACTTGTTGCCAGATTTTGACTCAGATATTTGTGTAAGTCCTGATTGGTGCCTTTAAGTGGCCTATGTGACATCACTTTTCGCCAAGTGGATCACACTCCTTAAGTTCTTTTAAAAAATATATATATAAATAAAAACTCTGAAAGCTTAGGCAGAAACCTTTCGATCATGGAAGACTGCATCGCAAAACCTAAAATGTATTATGCTTTTTTCCGTAAAGCATGACTTGAATATTTGTCACTTTGCGTGTTGCGTGTGTTCCTGACAGAGCGAAGCTGCTGACTGGTAACACAAGGCAGGTCTGACAACCTTGAGAAATTCCTTGAATGCTGGACTTGTTTCTAAGCTACACGCTTGACTCTTGCAGTGCTTCTTTATTTCACTCAAGTTCATTTTAGCTCAACATCATGAGTCTCCACACGGGTAACACCTCTTGGAGCAAGTTCAGGCACAAAGTTTGTGTCACAATTGTAATCCTCCCTGTTTTACTATTTTGTAAAATAAATAAATAAATAAATCTGTATTTCTGTCCTGTCCGGTGCAGGTGGAGTGGTGCTGAGGGGCTCTGTGAACAGGACTGCAGACATCATGGTGAACATCCCAGAATACTATGTGGGGAAAACTGTGCTGATCACTGGAGCAACAGGCTTCATGGGCAAGGTACAGTTGAAGTTAAATCGGCAAGTAGCCAGTAGGGCATGACTGAACCCAACATCGTAACCTACGGGGTGGGGAGGGAACCTGTTTGGAAACACTTGGAGAGGATTTTTTTCACTCCGATATCACAGTGATGTTACACACAGGAAGTGTTTACACAAGATTTTAACTCACAGCTTGACACTTTCATTGTATGCAAAATTGTGGGTATTACGCTGTGACTTTAAGGCCTGCATAAGAACATTTCTCATTTCGATGACCATGGCTCCTCTTTAACCAAACACAGCAAACCAGTCCATCTGTTCAGATGTTGTGAAGAAAGAAGCATTCTAAAACAACACCTCAGTTCATTTCTCTCCACTTGTGACAAAAGCAGGAGGTTACAACTAAAAGTGGTGTGCAATATCTAGTGTCAACTAAACAGTCCAAAGAGGAAAATATGATTTTGTACCTCTTATTAAAGGTGCTGCTGGAGAAGCTCCTGAGGTCCTGCCCAGGAGTCAAATGTGTCTATGTGATGGTCCGGTCAAAAGCCGGTCAGAGCCCTCAGGCCCGCATCGCTGACATGATCAACTGCAAGGTAAGAAGTGGGCTACCGGGGGGATGGCGCGATCTGATCGGTGTCTAGAGGAAGGGGGTGAGGCAGAGGCCTGTTGCACCAGTTCTGTGAACTGGGTTATTTTGAGCGTAGTGCAGGAGCTATGCTGTAATTTAGAAAAAGACAGGCTGCACCACACAAGCTGGCTGTACCATAGCTGCAAGATGCCACTTAAAACGTACACCTCCCCGAGCAGATGTGTCATTTGTTGTTGGCGGCTACGCAGAGGAAATTCAAATATGGCACCAGCTGTTTCACCCTACATGTGACATCAGAATAGACAAATGTTTCACTCTGTTTGTTTGTTTTTTTTTTGTTTGTTTTTATTTATTTTATTATGTTGCAACTAGGTGAAGTTTCATGGAAAGGATGCTCTTTAGAGTTTTGTTATCTGGCTGTCCTTGATGAACTTTTGTCTAAAGAATTTCACACATGTATATTTCCAATGTAAAATTCAAACTTTAAAATGTTATGAAACAAACTTTTCTCTCATGCTGTCTTCTCTACTTTTACATGATTTTACAGGGGCCTGTTACAGCTCACTGGAAATTCACTAGAATCATGGCATTATAGTGATGACTTGCATTTTGCTTTGATTAGTTTGCTTAGTTACGTTATAGCACAAGTTTTTAAAAAATTGGTGTTGACTTTTAAAACTTGGCATGACGTGTTTGTTCAGCTGGTGCAACAGGCTGATTTTAAAGATTAGGCTGGCAGCGCCGCTTATCATCAGTTTCTAGGTGAGAGAAAGGGTATCGGGAAGGAGGTTTAGATAGTGACTCACGCTAACAGTTGAAGCATGTATTCTAAAATGTTAAACTGTACACTAAATAACAGTCCACTGACTGGCATAATGACTTGATTTCCCCACTCAGCTGTTTGAAAGACTGCAAGACGAGCAGCCAGGCTTTGCCGAGAAGATCGTCCCAGTGAACAGTGACCTCACGCAGCCAGAGCTGGATCTGAGTAAAGAGGATCAGAGCATCTTGGTTGAAAACACTAACATCGTTTTTCACTGTGCCGCTACCATCCGATTTAATGAGCCACTCAAGTGAGTTGTCAATTTGATTTTGTCTAATTAATTTCCTGATGAATTTCTTGGCAATATTTCTCTCTAATGGCACTTTTGTAAGTTACCCATGTTTAGCAATGTGTTTCCTTTTTGCGTAATTAATAGTTCAAGGTCTGTTTACCCAGTTAAAAGAACAATAATCCAGCAGGAGAATGTATGTATTTATGCTAAGCTAGGCTAACCACATCCCAGCTCGAGACACAAGATTTGGGGTCTGCTTATTTCACACGTTTGTACTCCACACAGATGGCACAACATCGGTCTTTAGTTTTTGCAAATACAAAAAGATCCCACACTCTGTAGATCACTTGTACTGTATTTGGTCGGGTCATTTTGTCCACTGAATGTCAAACTTTACAGTCTGTTCCTTTTTTAACCCCTCTCAGAGATGCGATGCAGCTGAATGTCCTGGCCACCCAGAAGATGGTGGCATTGGCTCACAGGATGAAGCACCTGGAGATCTTCATACATATCTCCACAGCCTACGCCAACTGTGACCGGGAGCTCATTGAGGAAATTGTTTACCCTCCCCCCGTAGACTACCGCAGACTCATTGACACCCTGGAGTAAGTTGAGCTGGACTGTTGAACGGCTACTGCAACAAACTGTTGTGGGGACTAGTGTTTTTTGTTTTTTTTTTTTTGGGGGGGGGATTTGCATGGCCTTGTCTACATATGTACAGATCTGTTTTGCCATTGGTATACAGAAGCATGGAATTATGTTTTTTTTTAAAAAGGATTCTTCATTTCTTATCGCTAGATGCATAAAAAGCAAGTAGGATGGAATTAAGATTAATGTCAGTAATGCACTGAGGATGCCAGCTCAGTTCAGCCATGCCCTGTAGAGTAAATGACAGCTTAGTAGCACTAATGTAGAGCCTGCCAGTCTTAGCGAGATTAGTAAAGCTTTAGAAGCCAGCAGTGATTAATGACTAGTGAGATGATTCTGAGGCCATGTATGAAATGTGGTGGTCTTTNCCCCCGTAGTGTAGAATGTTTTTTTAAGTAGGAAGTCATTATTTTACTGTACCTAAACATTTTTATTTTTTTTTTACTCTCAGAGTAAAGAAACCAGAAAAATTCATGTTTTTCAGATGGAAATCAGAAATTTGACTTTTTTTCTTAAATTGCTGAAAAGATGATCGAAATTGTTGCATATTAATTTAATAGACTAGCACCTTAAAATGTTGACCAACTTTGTCGACATTCTTGTCTCCCTCTGAATGATCTGACATGTAGGCCGTCATCAGGTTGCTTCTAATGTTTTTAAAACTTTGCTTTATGCCTAACTACATGCACAATGAGTGACATTCCCATCAGCCGCAGCTGTACTGTTTATTGCAAATGATAACATGCTAAACTATGATTGTCAGCATGGTAAACATTTCACCTGCTCAGCATCAGCATGTTACTGTTGTCATTGGGAACATGTAACATGCTGATGTTAGCATTTTGATCCAAGCGCTACTGTCTAAGTACAGCCTCACACAGCTGCTAGCTTAACAGTTGATATTTAGTCTAATATTTATTTCATAGGACTGAAGACGCATGCAGCGCTGCATGTTGGTGCTGGAGCTGGTTATAGTAAATGTAAAAAATGAAAGACTAATCTTGTTATCTTGTTTCATGCAGCTGGATGGATGACGATCTAGTGTCTTCTCTGACTCCCAAATTGATCGGGAAGCGTCCCAACACCTACACATTCACCAAAGCCTTGGCTGAGTATTTGGTGCAGCAGGAGGCTGGGGACCTTAACGTAGCCATCATCAGACCATCCATAGTAGGAGCAAGTTGGAAAGAGCCCTTTCCAGTAAGTGATTTGGGCTTTTAGTGTTGCATTGCTGTTTCATGAATTTATTTTTGTTTTAACCTTCAGTTGGGAGAGAATTACCGTTGAATAGAAATTGTTCGCTGTACCCTAGATTCATTTTGAATGCTGAAATGTACATTGAAAGGTTGAAGCATACAGCAGGAAAACAAATCTCAGTTTGGGGGTCTGTCATTGTCTGGGTTTGTCCGGTTTTGAAAAAGTGTGCCATCTGCTGAATAATTAGGGGNTTCTTGGATTCATCACGATGCAGGTGTGAAAAATTATGTGTTGTATATCAGATTGATTATTTAAATGTTAATTAATAAGGTAATGTTGATGGAATGCAAAAAGCAGAGCTCTCAAGTCCAGAAGTGCAGCGCCCGGACTGTGTGTGTGTGTGTGTGGCGAGTGAATGAGAGAGTGCGACAGAAAGTAATGGTGAAAATTATCGTAGTCATTAGAGATATTAGCAGTAAGTTGTCAGTCTGGCAGTAAACGCCCAGTGCAGGTCAGTGTCACTGTTAATGAGTCTGTCATTTCCCTAACAGCTGGAAAGTGAAGGCGGTTGGCGTTAGCTAACATCTCCCCTTTTATAGCATGTGTTTTGGCTGCTATGTAACATCAGCTGAATCAGTAACTTAAAGAAAACATTAATGTTAGTTGAATGCCGTTACTACTTACTCGTCCTTACTTGATGACATCAGGTACTTCAAGTTTTCAGAGGAGTCTGAAAACTGCTTAGTAAAGAGAAGAAAGTGGTGACCAGGAGGAGCTGTGATTAGAGTGAAGCAAGCTAGTCCTTTTAAGCTAAGGAGGTGATGTTTCTTTTAGATTTTAATGTGCAAAGTAATTATCCAGAAATCACAGGAAAAAAAATGCACATCGTTTTATAATCACAGCCCCCTGAATTGTAATTGAATGGTGAGGTACCCATAGATTCCCACCCCTATAAATAATACTGAAGAGATTTTAAATGCATTAAAGGCGGAAATATCGGCTCTTAGACCGAGGTCATGTTGATAAAGCACTTGCAGATACATCCTAGAGCTGCTGCCTTTTCGGGCGTAGCTTAAGAATCATTGGCCTACAAGTTGTCATGTTTTCTTATGTGTTGAAAACCTCCTTTGCTGCTGTAAAACTGATGTGGAGGAAGTCCAGATCTGTTCTGGCTGTTCCTCAGGACCCAATCTAGATGTCAAATTCTGAAAGCACTCTGCCTCTGTTGCTGACAACACAGAGGGTTTGCGAGTAGTTGACCAGTGGTGGTGGAAGCAGGAATGTGAAGAATGTTGGGTAAAGATGCCCTGCGCACCTTTTGCTCCTGGCCAGTATCTGTGGAAAGCAGGACAGTTGTTCGAGTGCTCTGGGGCCGTCAGCCTATAGAAATTGAGAATTGGGTGCCAGCCAGCTGCTATCTGAAAGGGCGATCTTCATTTTTCAGGGTTGCATCTAACAACATGTTCCTTGTAGGGATCATTCAGTCTATGAAATGTCAGAATAATATCAAGCTACTACAGGCTAAAGTGTATTATAATTGCTTTTTGTTTTATATTGACTAATGTTTGTTGTTTCAGTACTAATTTTAGGCTGCTTTCCTCTGGCTGCTCTTTCAGGGTTGGATTGATAACTTCAATGGACCTAGTGGAATATTCATTGCAGTAAGTACTAAACTGTTTAGGTGGTTTATATACAGTAACATCCACAATCGGCGCTCATGCAGCTTCTCAAACAATAACCTCTGGCACTGTCCTTACATTCGGTAGTGCCAAATCAATAATTCCAAATCAATCAATTTTTTTTTATTTTTTAAAGATCATATTTTGTGTTGAAATAAGTCAACACGTAAAAATGCAAAAGTTCTGCGCATCTCAGGTTACCATCTAGACACAACCTATGTGCAGTAAAACAGAATGTAAACATCTGAATGTTTTGCCCTCTTCAACATAGAAATGAATGGGAAGCAAAGTTTGGTCTGACTGTGCCATGAGTCGGGCATTTGAGGTTGGGGTCAAGATAAATGTATTTGTCATGTTGTAGTTGGCACCAGCCAATCTTTGATGTTACTCTGAAAGTTGTAGACTTTGTCACTTGTGTTAATACTCTCTCTTCACTTCTCTAGGCCGGTAAGGGGATCCTGCGTACGATGAGAGCATCCAATGATGCTGTGGCTGACCTGGTGCCTGTGGATGTGGTCATCAACGCCACACTGGCTGCAGCTTGGTACTCTGGATCACAGACAGTCAACAGGTTAGAAAGACACAAACACTTGATTGGATTTCTCACCTTTTTCTGTTCTGATGTACTCTGAAATCATCTCTCACTGTTTACAGGTCTAAAAACATGCTGGTTTACAACTGCACAACCGGAGGGATCAACCCGTTTCACTGGGGGGAAGTCGGTATGTCTATTATCTTACCTGATCACAGCCTCTGTAAAGCCCCTTGACAATGGAAGCTTATATGTAAACGGTTCATCTAATGACTTACCCTGATTATGATCTGATCCACTGCCTGCCACACCCAACGAGCTTTTGTTCATTGTTCGATCACTAAGGAGTTTTCTTAGAGTGAATCCCAAGTCACACTTTGTTTGGAGGTAACTTTACGTTTCTCACAGCCTTTTTATACCTTTTAGTGATGCCACATAAAGTTAGATGATTGACCCCCCCCCCCCATAAACTTGTAGTGTAGAAGAATGTAGTGATATAGCTGTTACTGAAAGTGCAGTGATTTTGCAAACAGTTGCATTAGGAATAACTGGTGCACACAGGTAGCTTATCATTTACACCACTTATAGGTTCCAACCTTCTGATGGTTACAGGAAGAATGAAGAGATTTAAAGTTAAACAGTTAAAGTTAAAATTTTAATGGATTTGTAGATTCTTGAATTTCCATTTTACCGTCTCACTTTAAAGGGGAACTCCTTACGTCTGCATTATATGGCTCTAGATGGAGCCACATCAAATCTGATAACTTGCCTCAAGTGACGTCACCGTACTACAAATTTGAGAACGTGGGAACTTGACCTGTAGCCCTGCTGCTCATCTCAGCTAGTGGCTCTAGACTACATTAGCCACTACTAGCATAACCCACCCCAATCAATTTCAATTCAATTAGCTTTATTGGCATGAATGTGTAACAATATTGCCAAAGCATCACACATACTACATAAGAACAATCAACCCCATACGTTTCATTAAACAAGTAATTAAAGCGTATGTGTGTTTTGTTTAAAAAAATTAAAATAAATACATAAAACTATATATCTATATCTACATAGATCTCTAGATTGATAGATACACACAAAACAGTAAGTGTGTATTTAAAAAAAAAAAAAAAATAGATTTTTAATTAAAAATAAATAAAATCTTCAGCCAAACTGTCTGTCAAAGTCTGGCACCTATAATCATAATGCAAGTAGACTGCAAAGAATGCTTGGAATAAAAATTCATTTTTAAACTGAATTGATTTCTCATTCATTTTTGGCTTAAATAGTAGTTTAAATTTCATGCTTGACCATGAATGATGGCAACAGGAGCTGACAAAACATCGGAATGGAAACTTCATGTACAAGTCGTGAAAACTGTATCTGCTGAGGGTAGCTGTGACTTGACCAAAAGCTCAAACAGCTATATACATTGAAATTGTTTTGCCAAATAATTACTGCCGTTCTTTTTTATCTCTTTTTTTTTTTAAGTTGTAGATTTGTGTTGGGTGTGCATTATATTGTAGTTAGTTTTTTTTTCTCATGAAGCACTTATAATATTGAATTTGAATACTCGGGGAAATATACTAACATTTGGTTTAGCTGTAGTAAATGTATTTAACTGCTGATTTTTTTTTTTTTTGTTGTTTGTTTTGAACAACCTTCTGTTTCTTAGAGTACCATGTAATATCCACATTCAAGAGGAATCCCCTTGAGCAGGCCTTCCGTCGGCCAAATGTTAATCTCACATCCAATCACCTAATCAATCAGTACTGGATCGCCGTGAGCCACAAGGCTCCGGCCTTCCTCTATGATCTGTACCTCAGGCTGATTGGACGAGAGCCCAGGTAACCTCTTCGCCGACCCGGATGTGCCACACCTCTGCTGTTAACGGATAAAAACCCTTAACGCGCACACACGTCTGCTGCTTCAGTCCTGTCACTTTTCTTGTAGTGTAGTAGTCTAATGCCGGAGCTGCAACGCTAATGTGTTACATGATGCTTG
Organism: Lepomis gibbosus; assembly: GCA_029875015.1. NCBI lineage: Eukaryota > Metazoa > Chordata > Actinopteri > Centrarchiformes > Centrarchidae > Lepomis > Lepomis gibbosus. The sequence continues at coordinate 2,249 of JAPMOB010210166.1, read as the reverse complement.
TGTGCAGTTTTGTTTGACGTTGAAGAATGTATAACCCAGCTGCTCTCCTGCACATAGAGGGGGGTTACTGATGGGTTCTGCACTCTTTACATCTTGCTACTTGCAGTGTTACTGTCTCAGTTGGGTTCCCAAAATGTTAGCACTAAGGTCATCTCAGTCCAGCTGATAAATGGACTAAGGTGGACTTCAGTCTGACAATGGCTTTGGGACCCCAGCCCAGGTGTTGGCCCTTTTTTGGGG
>JAPMOB010210162.1:0-21368 GCA_029875015.1 Lepomis gibbosus | reverse complement strand
TTTTTTTTTTCTATAGACAGTACTCACAAAGGTATAACAATCAAGATTAACTTAAAAATTGCCCGGAGTTCTCCTTTAAAGCCAGGACCAACAGTTTCAGTTGCTCCATTGGTTTAAGGAGAACTCAACTTGGTTGCCTTCAACTCTCACTCTCAATTATCTTGCATAAAGCAATTGCACTGACACAAAAATGAATAAAATCTGGTATCAGTGGCTGTCGCAAAACTGCAATAAGGATGGCCTGTCTACCGACCTCCCTGTCTGGCTGCACATTGTGGAGGACTGAAGGCAGGGGGTGGGATTTTTTTCAGTTGGATACTTTCAAAATGTAGCTGTCTCTTTCTACTTCTGCAATGTGCCTGCGCCAGATTTAAACATTGATTTGATCAATGCTGTCTCTTCACACAGGCTAAATATATTTTCTGTTCTGCTGCATTGAAATTATTAATCAAATCATTGTTTTATGCGTACGCAGCCACCAACAGCATCAACATTTGTCAATGACAACACCTGAAGGCTATAGCGATAGAACAAATAAGCAATTTTAGAAACATTTGGAAGATTCTCAATACTGCAAATGCATAGAAGTACTCACCCATGTATTATGAGGCCAACGGGTTTAAAGGTATCCACACTGGACAGCATTTTTAAAATGTTACATGTTTGGGGGGTTTGATAGTGCCAGTGGGGTTAAAAAGCCAAAACAAAGAGAGCATAGTGCATGTTGAAAGGCCTCTGTGTTTTAGTTGTGTAAGATAAATGTGTTTTTGACTTATATGGATGTAGGTGTGTCTTACAACCACATGTTTCTGTGCCTAATAATTGGTCTTGTGGATAACTGTGGTTTGGCTCACGTCTGGCACTGACGCACAGATTTCACAACGCGTGGCAACTCATACCATGCCAGCTGTCAATGCAGCACAAGACTACATTGCTTTATCACAGCTTGTCAAAATACAAGAAGTTGATAATGGCGAAACAGGAGAGACAGCGGGTGTGAATTGGTTTTCACAGCAGCTGAACATAACACTGAGAGCTGATAATGGAATAGCATCGAGAGGGATAATGAAGCAGTTACTCTTGGTTTGAGTGATACTTTTACCACCACTTCACTTTCTTCAGTTGTCTGCATTTTGTTGGAACAGATGGTAACAGAGCAATTTGACTTCAATCTGAAATGTGCATTTTTCCCCAGTGCAAAATCAGAAAAATAACAATATATCATTGTTTCCATGGCCTTGTTGCTTAAGGTCTTAGGTAAGAGCTTTGTTTGTAGGTTTAGTCTCTCTTTTTTGATTTGTGGAAGTAATGCAGTTGGGAAAATGAAGCAGAGGACGAGCGTTGCTTTTTCAAGTGCTATTAACGTGAGTTTTACATCTGTACTTATGCTTGAAATTTTTTATTAATCCAGGTTTATATCGTCATCTGTGGGAGGGTATTCTAGGAAAGAACGAAGGTTAGGATATGGTAACCATAGTTCTATAAGCACAGGCAGAGCCCTCTACTGGACTCTATGGGTACTCCCTCCTCCAATCACACGCATGCACTTGCCCACTGAAATTTTATCGTGCACGTAGCCGACCAATAGGACGTCGCTACCGATGCGTGCGTGACATGTAAATAGCAGTGTCCCTATGCCTCAGCATCCGACCGCCTCTTCATCAGACGGCATCAGAGCGGCAGGGCTCATTGTTAGAGAGCTCCTTCTGTGCTTATAGAACTCGGGTTACCATGTCGTAACCTTCGTTCTATCTCACACAGGCTCCACCCGCTACTGGACTCTATGGGTACAGTGGGTGAAGCCCGATGACGTAGATTGGTGTTAGCTTGACTAATGCCGTCACAGCTAGTCAGCTGAGCGCTGCGTTGGTTCGGTTGAGTGTATGTTGACAGTGTGGTTGTGTGTTTTAGGAACACACACACAGTCAGCTAGCAGCTAGTGAGCTAGCAGTGTTCCCGTGGACACTTTTGTGAGTGCACGGGGAACGCAGAGTTAGTTCGCATTGCAGTATTGTGTCACTGTCATGGCAGCAGCCCTTCATTCGGCTGCCAGGTGATGTAGGCAACCCGTTGCGCAGGCCGGTCAGCCGGCTAGCAGGGAGGAAGCCCAGGTCATACTACCGTCTTGCTCAGATGCCACCAGGAGAGCGACGTGGGACATGGGCTTCTGTCCCAGTGGTTTGAATAGTGCAGCAAAGACCCGGGCCCTCACACTGTCTGTGTGACGGTGGGGAATTAGAACTTTAAGAATGTAATATGTTTCTAATAAACAATTAAACATTCACAAGCATCACCACAGTGCACACCACAGTGCACACACAAGCAGCACAGTGGCTTCGTGAACACAAGGTTGCAAGGCGAACCCTTAGCCTCACCCCAGGAGTTAACTTAGCTCTTTGAGGAATGTAATAAACATGTTTTACTCAAAAAAACGTTCTCAAAAGCCTTACCACAGCACATATAAAACAATGGCATCTTGAACACCAGACAGGGGATTTTGGCAGCGTCAGCACGCCTGTCTCCCACCATAACGGTCACTTGGCCAGTCGCTCCCTTCCCGGTGGCGGGGGGTGGGGGCCTGGACTCGTCCTGGCAGGACATGAGTCACCTCGCCCGGGTGCAAAGATAATTTTCTAGAAGTGGCAACTCCATCTGTGGAGGTGGTGAATTCAGTGAGCACATATCAGTAGCGACGTCCTATTGGTCGGCTACGTGCACTATAAAATTTCAGTGGGCAAGTGCGTGCGTGTGTGTTTGGAGGAGGTAGTACCTATAGAGTCCAGTAGAGGGCGGAGCCTGTGTAAGATAGAACAGAAAGGTTAGCCAGGCATATAAATATTTTCAAATACTTTTCTTCTGGTTACTGTAATTTCTTCTACACGTGCATCTCCCAGTCATGGAGATTGCAAGAAATGTGTCCATCTTTTTGTGTATTTTTGTATGGGGTCATATTCTGTACACTGGTGCACTTAGGATTTCCTAAGTGTGTTTTACATGTCTGTGGTATTACAATACAGTTGTGTTGCTGGTACGTAGTAGGTGAGCTTGTCAGAAACAGGCAGGAGGAAGTAGTTGACTCTTATGGTTTATCACCCTCTCTTCTTCGTGGACTAGAAGATTTTTTATTTAAATAAGAGATTCACAGTGTAAGTTTTGTTTTCTGCAGTATATAGAGCCTGTCTGCCCTCTATTTGATCAATATCGAACATTAAACAAGGATTATAACATGTAATTTTTGTTGGGTTTTATTGACAGTTTTTTTTCTAGAGGTAAATAGACTAAGTAAATTAAAATTGAAGATTTCATTTTAATTAAATGTTTTTTGCAGATGGCAACAGAATGGAAAAGAAGTCTATAATCTTGATCTCTCTCACCAGTTAAAGAGGTCAGTTAGGGTGAGATGAGGGGAGAAACAACTCCCTGAAAAAACAAATAATATTGTGAGGATTAGTGTTGACCATAATGTATGTGCGGGTTTGTGTGAGATGCACTTTCATTCCAGAGTGCTATGAGTATTACAGCTTCTTGAAATTCACGTTAAGCTATTATTGATGTTGATTTGTGAAATCCAATTTCTGTGTCTCTCTCTCAAATACATTATCAAGCTGTTTAAACATGAAATAAAATCAAAAGGGCTTATTCTTTTAAATAGGACAAATGTTATTTCTATGGCAAATAGAAGTGCTAATTGTACTGAAATAAACATGTTTTTTTTTTTTACATTGCATGTACACCTTAATCAGGTCAGAGTGCAATATGCAAATGAGACTTTTGCCACAATTTCAGTAAAGTGAATGTAAGGTGTAATTTCAATTTGGTGTTTTAAGAGCTGAAATGGGACATTTAAAAAAACTTGGGGATATTCCACAGACCTCTAAGTTTGTCATTACAAGTATTTCTTCTGTAAAAAATAGTCAAACTTTCAGAGTAGGGTTTCCAGCACTGATTGCATCACAGCCATTCATCTCAGCACCTTTACCTCAGTTCTTAGATCGTAAAAGCTATATCTGGGGATTCCAGTAGTTTTCATTCAAACCATTTAATTGAATGTGTTTAAACCAACTGTTTCCTAAAGTTAAATAAAGATAAGAAGTAAAAAACATTATTTACTTGTATTAATTAATGGCTGCAGGGCCTCATGAATATAATTGTATTTTTGTGTTTTGCGGTAATATGGGAAAACTTTAGAATTACTTGCAGTCATTTTTAAAAAAACAAAAACAAAATTAAATACATTTTTATATGATGTGTGTATTCACATTTTAAAAATATCCTTGAAAGATTGCCAAAAGGGGGTGTGAGTCATTATCTTACAGCAAACAGTGGACCCTCTTTACTGCTATGTGCATAAACTTTAACTTTATTGTTAAATACAATATTTCACATTCTATTTTCAAATCAATTAAATAAAATACAAAGTGTATTACCTAAATGTCAATATACCAAGTGTTTCTTAATATATTTGAAGTTGCCTTTCTGATTTATATGATATTTTGTCATTTTGTTTGTATACTACACCCCTTTATCCAAAAAGAAACCTTGCTGGTGACCCAAAATAAATTAAATGTGTCCCAGCCAGACACATTCTTAGGTCTCAAAAAGAGGAAATGTCCAGGAAAAAGAGGACATTAACCATAACCGTAGAAACCTTGGTGGTGCCACAAGTCAATTTACATTTACACAAGCAAGAGTGTTGCCGTAGTGTGGGACAGGATGTGGGCTTTACCTTTTATTGCTGCTGTTGATGTGTAGTCACAGAGAGGGGGCCAGCTTATTATAGCTATGTTACACAAATTTGTTATCCAAGTTGACTTAACCACTGGTAGTCAGTGATGCCGTTTGTTGTCTTCCGGAAAAGGGTCATGTGATAAGGGTGTGATTAATCAGGTAAGGAAACGTTGTGACTGATTAGACCCAATCAAGAAGCAAATGTGGGTGTCAGCGTCATTGTTTTCAAAAGTCTCCATTTCCACTAGTCCAGACTAAAATGAAAACCCTGCCTTCAAAAGTTTCCGTTTACAGCCACAACACCAGAGTAGTGTTGATGCTAGGCATAAACATAGCAAAAGTTATGCATCACAGAGTGATGATACATCAGGTATCAATTGGTGGCATGAATGTGTTTTTTTACATTTTGTGATCAGAGGAAATACACATTCTCATGTACAACATGTTTTCTGCTTTGTTTATAATCAAGAGCAGACTCAATAATAGCTACTTTATTAACTTCATGTTTTTTCTACTCCAAACAAAACTAGTGTAAAAATATTGTTAGCAATGCTTTTTTTGTAATATATAATTATAGAATGCTATCAGACACTGTCAGTATCACTTACTTTTAAGAATACATCAATAATATAGTATGATGCTTTGGCAATATTGTTCTACAGTCATGCCAATAAAGCAAATTGAATTGAATTGAATACACACTTAAAATTTTTTAAAACTTGACACACGTGTCTGAATGGCTGATATTGTTCAGGTTTGCATGAATATCATTAAAGTAACACCTCCCTATTCTTGTCAAACAGGTGGACAGAGAGGAAAAGACAAATGACTGTTCAAAGTCATTCCTGCCAGCTGTAATCTGCATCGCTGGATCAAAACTTAAAATGCATTCGCTTAATGATTTCAAATTGTCCCCCGTTGGCTAGCTGGTCCACAGTTGGATAGGTGTGCAAGTGTACACACACACACACACACACACACACATTCTGAAGCTGACACCTTCCTAAAGCACCCCTGCCTCTCTTGTAGGTCAGTCCAACTGTGAGAAGATATTGCTTCTTCAAGGGTGTCCTTGCTCAAGGAGAGACTGTATGCAGGCCATCAAATCTGGATTCACACAATTCAGCACATGGTCATACAAAAGGACATATGCACAGGAACACACACACAGGGACACAGATACATGTGCATAAACTGGATTTGTGGTTCAGATATAAGTTGATAGTTTACTGTACTGACTCAGGCTGCATATGTGACATTGATCCAGAGATGTCTATATTGCATTATTTCATTGTTGACAATGTGTAGATGTGATGTGGGCTTCTTGGTACTCTGTTTGAATAACAATCAGCTTCTTCCTCAGTTCCACAAATCTCCATAATGCAGGAGGTATGGGACTCCTCTAGTGGGTCAGCATATTTGCATGTGTATTGTATTGAGAATGTGGGATAGTCGATAGACAGCTGTCAAGAGCTTTAGCAGAACCAGAATGACAGACATTTGGTAAGTTTATAGTAAAACAGGCATATAATATGTGACATATATAATGTGTATGCATCCGTGGCCCCCACATCCACATAGAAACATAATCTCTTCAAGCATGAGAAGCTGTAAATGGGACAAATGACGTGAACAGACACACTAATTTTTTGCCCTCGTCTCTTTGGCCAGCTAACCTTCCATCTAGTATGACAGCTGAGACTGAAGCCTCCATCAACTTCCCTCCTGTCTTCCAGTGGCATTCAAAAGCACCCTAATAATCTGTGTCCTGTTCTTCCCTCCCTTCTCTTCCCCATCAACCCCTCACCACACACACACTAACATTACCCCTCTCCGAATTGCCACAGCACTCTACTCGTCTCCAGGGACACAAAAGGGCCTGCAGATGCTCCAATCGACTCTAATAAATTGTATGTAGTCAGTTAAGCTGCACCACTGCCAACTGCCGAAGCTGTGTGAACCTTTTGGAAAAAAAAGAAGGTACCTCTAAATTTGATTCACCTTCAGCAGCGAGCTCTCTTGAGCCAGAGTAAATGATGAAAGAGCATGGAGGAAAAAGGGGATATATAAAGAGAGAGGGGAGTAGTGTGATGGAAATGGAGGTCAGACAAAGTACAGGTAAACAAACAAGAATCTGGGCTTTATTGAAATCCGTCATCAAGTTTCTGACATGGTATAAACTAAGAAAATGGTCTTGAGGGAAGAAAAATACAAAAATTGTACTGACTCTAAGAGCATTGGTCAGAGTAATGTCCTTATGGGAAATCAATCTCGAGAACTTAACAATACACAAAAATACAAACGCTCACTCTACCAACTGCAGCAGCATTTTTCGCTACCCCCAATAACACATTTACAAACACACTAGTATATGGAGCCCCCCTTGGCCCACTTAGCCAAAAAAAAATTCTAATTACTTCGTGGCCTCAAGATAAGTGTATCTAAAAGGAGACTGCACAATGGAGCAGCTTTTCTCCCCAAAGCAGAGAGTGCACAGTGCCTGCTCCAGCTACCACCTACTTAAAGCACTCCTTGGATGATAATTATGGATAGAGACTATTTGATGAAGTTTTATTTTAACTTCCGGGTGAGTTATACTACGGCAATGGCAGCGCTGACAGGGCAATCACAGCATCCTCTGTGGCACTGCCATTGCCATTGCAGAACTCACCCTAAGTTTAAATAAAAGTTAATCAAATAAGCCAGTCATTTATTTTCATTTATTATTTTTAATAAATCTGCAAATATTTCAAACAAACTTCTTTCACATAGTCATTATAGGGTATTGTTTGTAGAATTTTTAGGAAAATAATGAATTTGATCAATTTTGGAGTAAGGCATAACAAAGTGTGGAAAAAGTGAAGTGCTTTGAATACTTTCCAGATGCACTGTATAGGCTAATATGTATTTGCAAATGTAGCAGGTGTAGCCCAGAGATAGCTGCCCCAGCAAACTCCAACAATAGAGAGAGTTTGGTGCAACCAGCGCACACATAGCCTACCTTTGCAAAAATAAATCTCTCACTGCTGGCTCAGCACCGAATATCCCAGCTATTTACAGTTAAATATTTGTAACCAACGGATAAAAGCAAAAGCTTAAATACAGAACATTTATGTAATTAACCATCTGTAAATACTAGCCTACTGCTATAGCAGGTCTGCTACAGGTGTTAAATTTTGACAACATGGGGCATAGCGTTACTGGCTCAAACAGCAGCGTGCTTGGCGAGAGTTGCAGGGGCGTTGAGAAAATACAGAAAGGAAACAATGCTCTTTTGCCTGGAATAGCTGCTGCTGTAATTGGTGAGAACATAATGAATAAACTACTGGTATGTTCTTTTAAGTTATGCACAATATACCAATGCATTGGTTTAGTGGTGTTGGCCTATGTATTAAACTCCACATTGTGTGTAATTGTAGAGTTTAGGGTTGCTGATGCATAGTGAGCTCGTTATCCGTGAGTTGGGTATGAAACGGAAGAAACCTGATGCCTAAATAATGTATTTATCTGTGTATGGACACATTTTGTTTCCTTTGTGACATGATTGAGCTCAAACGTTTGACAAGTTAGCACAAGTAACCCTATAGGGATTTTTCTGGGCAGTGTTGTGAATGTTTTTCTGTCCTCTCTTAATAGAGGTGCCACTTTTGTGCTATATTTGAGCAGCATTTCTGTTGTATTTGTACTAATTGCTGCATCATTGCCACGTGTATGCAGGAGTAGTAGCTACTGGGTTTCTCTTTTTTCACTAAAAGACCAGTTTATCTTTATTTGGTTTGTACATTCGACACCAGTTTCTTCAGTCGAACAATAACTGTATTTTACTTTAGGCTATTTCCATAAAATTACCAGCCCTAATTTTGGGAAGACAATACAAGAAACCCAACAAATTGCATTTGAAGGTATGTGTATATATCATTTATTGTAAAAGACAGGTCCACCAACCAGCATTCACTGGAGGAAAGAAACAAGTGTTAAAATCATCCCGACAGTGACTCCTGATTGTTAAACTGTATATTCTTCTAAACTGAAAAACTTTGACTTGGCAATCTTCAGGATCTGTTAAATACTAACTAATCTGTCATATGATCACGACAATGACACATGAAACAAAAAATGGAACTTGTCACTAGAACCGTCAAAATTACCCACGGCCGTTTTTTGATTGTATAGCCTATCTTTGTTTCAATATAATATTCTAGTCCCCCAGTCTTTGACTTTTCCTAAACGTGTGTTATATAGCACCTCCTATTGTTAAAAAAATGTCAAGATAGAAAAAGGGCATTTAGCTACTTATAAGCGCCAGCGGGTAAAATTTACCCCTATAGAGAATACATTAGCACTGATCATGTCACGCGTTTGGATAAACATTCTATTTTGCTATTGGCAACACCTTTTCCACTACAGGCATTGAACTTGCTCAGCGCAGTGAGTGAAGGAGAGTCTGACGGTGGGGGCTGAGCGATGTGTCCTAGGTTGATTCTGCATCTGACGGCTCATTATCTGACAGCGATCCACTTGGATGAAGTAAACATGCATAAAGCTGCTGCTTATAGCTTTTGTGTAGGCTACATGACCATCAAAACTAATGCCGCAGTAGCCTAGTTTTTCGCTGTAATAGAGGTGTGTTCTGTGGTCCCTTCAAGAGAGCGTGCGGCTCCCTCATGTGCTCTTTGACCGGCTCTAACTTTTCCAACGCTATGTATTTTTTAGTAAAAGTGATCATTATACATTTTTCATGGGTACAAATCTACCATGAATTTTGGAATTGATAATAATTGTTTCTTTCGAATAAAGAGCCTACTTTTATTTTGATTTTCAAACTTTTGTAGCTATGTGTTATTCTCTGGATTCCCGATGGAGTCCAAAAAAACAAGCAGAACATAAGCTGTGTTTAGAATATAACTAGGCTATAGCATCTATACCAGCGGGGAGTGGATGACATCAAAAGAGCCGCTGCGTGTGAACAGATGCGCAGCTCAAGCGACCAACCTGCACGGTGATGACAATGAATAGAATAGAATAAACATTCTGTAAATGCCTGAAATATAGGGATGGTGTTTATAGGAAATGCACATCTAAGGTGCTTAATGTTTCCCAAAGTGTGTTGGAGCAACATGTAGAAGAAATAATCACAAAATCACTGCATTTTTATACAGGTATACAACGAACCCTGGCGGTTCTAGTGCTAAACGATGCTTGAATGAATTGACTTTCTTAATTGAAAACAACTTTTCCGACATGTATGTTGTTTCAGCATAAGCCAAGGAATGGCAATTTGACACAATGTCACAGACCTATACACTACTGAAAACTTTTTTAACAGGCATATAGCTTTGCTCACATTCTCTACGACTAATGTTTGCATGTAATACCTGAGATGGTCTGGGATCATCCAGCCAGAGGGAATGATCATCGACCGTCACAACGCACCGGACTAGTAACACAACTAATAGTTGGTCTACCAGAGAGGGAGCAGGTGCAAGTGGAGTGGAGTGGGCAGTTCGAGGGACAGCAGGTCGCTGAGCGGCCGGTGTGGTGCAGATTGTCGGTGATCACTCGCTTTGGCTGGATAAAGCTAGGAACTCCGGATTTTAAGTATGATATATCATACAGAAAACTAGATATGTCAAAATCTTAGAGAACCCCCCCCCCCCAAAATGTCACAAATCATGTTTAGGGGAGCTCATAAGAGGAGCCAAGCTCCCCCATAGTTCGCACCTTTCATATTACATATATATTGTTATTAACATATATTCAAATATGGTAACATTTAAAAATAAAATTAAATAACATACGTTTATTTATATACATAGCAATTTAGGAATAAAAACTCAGATAATCTCTGAGATTATAAAGTGCACCATGTGCATGTGCAAGTATAGACTTTTTGGCAAATATTCTGCCATGTAATTACCCTACTGTAAACTCTACATTTGTGCAGAGAAATTGTGAAGTCCTTAGGAATTGTGTAAAGGAACAGCGCTGTCCAGAATGCTGAAAGGGAGAGTAGATCAAATCCCAGTCATAGTCATAGGTGGTTGTCTTTTGCTATTCAATACAGGCCTAACTTTTGGGGGTAATTCCTTTTCCACCCAATGTAGCAGTTTGAGAGAGAAAGAGAGAGAGAGAGAAAGAGCAAGAGAAACACCTGTTTAAGCAGGCCTCCCTAGCTGATTTTAAGTGTTTTTGAGTGAAAGTAAACAGCAGCAAAAAGATGATAATGTTGTCATCATCCTCACATAAAAAGTCGGACATTTGGGATACAGGTTCCATCTTGACAGCATTTGAGCACCAAGCATCATAGATGTAAAACAGAGTCCCTCCCCAGAGTCAAGAGCCGACAGCTCGAAAACTGTGCATGGACTGCTTTATCCAGGATGTTGATAAGCAAGTCTCTGTAAAGACTTGGGCACAGCAGTCTCTGATTTTTGTTTCTTGGCCAACCGGAGTCCCATTTTGTCCAGACAAGAGGTTTAGAAGCAGCCTTAAGTCCACACTGGGCAAGCACAGCTCTGATCCCGCTCTCTTTCCTCTCCTCTAGACGATCACAGTTAATATAAAAGTTAGTCAAATAGTCTCTATCCATAGTTATCACTCAAGTAGGTGGCAGCTAGAGCAGATCTTGTGCACTCTCTGCTTTGGGGAGAAAAGCTGCTCCACTGTGCAGGCTCTTTTTATATACACTCAGAGTCAAAATAGTAACTCATGGCCTCAAGATACTGTCGTATAGTTAGATAAGATAGTATCTTGATAGTCTGATAGTATCTTTAGGTCACAAGATACTATCTTGAGGCCACGAGGTAATTAGAAGTTATTTTTTTGACTAAGTGGGCCTTGGAGGGCTCTGTAATAGTACAAATATTTATTAATTGTTTATATATTACAAAATGAAAGTGACTAATGCTAATAATTTAAGGCCTGTATGATAACTGTATGATACTTCATAGTATTCTGGTGATAGATATTTTCTTGTATGATGATATATTTTTAGATCTTGCTTAATCTGTCAGTCTGACTGTTGTGTTAAAAAACATCAACATTATTTATTATGAAGCAAACGGGCCAAATGAAACCCCTGCAGCAGCCCCAGTATGCTTTCCTGTCACAGATTTACTACATGCAGTGCACAAGCTGTTCCAGATACAGAGCTGAATCCTAAGGACTCCATACACAAATCTCCAGATACTGGGGAATATATGTCACTCAGCTCTGTGGGGATCGGCATGTTTATTATTAGGCCTCCTTGGAAATGCTGTGCCCTATGCTAGGTTCCTCATACCCTGTCGCTGACGGCATTCGGACTGTGTGATACAGGAAATTGAAAGCCACTTGTTGTTAGAGGGCTTTTTGGAAGAATTGAAGTAGGTTGATACTACAGTGTGGTATGGACATATGGCTGAGTGGTGGATGGCTCACATTTCCTCCCCACTAAGGGTATTTCAAAGCAAGGAGGAAGGGAGAGAGGCAGATGATTCAGAGGCAGGCTGCTTTAGGATTCAGTCCCACTCTTCAAGGTCAGTGCACTATAGAAATTGTTTACAGCAACATTCTGCCCTCCAAAAAAGAAAATAATATGTTATTCTCAAAATCACATGGTTTGTCAATATTATAAATTAAATATGTTATTTTTGGAGAGAGAACCCTACAAGCGTTGTATCGGCAAGCTTTCTCTGGAATCTGAATCCTTTATGAACCCCTTCAGAACATCTGTAGTATCTCAGATGCTGATCCAAAACCTGTCATGTTCTTTAGACGGCTCCCTCGGCTGTTTATGTTTAGTTTTAATCAAATTAGTAGTAATCAAATTCATTCACACTCCCCTCCAATGTGTTTTTTTCGTTCTACTACATGTAAATAAATACAACAGGTACTCTTCTGAGATTGAAATGGATAGATGAGAAAGGAATATAGAAGAGAGGGGAAGCTATAGGGAGAAGTTGATGGAAGGAAATTCATGTAGAGGAATGATGGAAAATGGGAAATGAAATGGGGAAAAATAACATGAGAGAGAGAAAAAAGGGAATGGATGGGGGCGATGTGGAGGGGGATAAAAGAGATGGGAGAGAAAGCAGCAGAGGGAGGTCATTGCTAGTGCTCAAATCAGAGGCTGGGAGTGAAGAGTGTGAGAATAAAAGCAATTTGCATCACTGCTCCACTGAGCTTTCCAGTGCCTTTCATTTACCCCCTCTAAAACCCTCCCACACCCCCCATCCCTTCCAGCAAACTCACCACACCATTCCACTGCTCTAACTGGCTTCAAAGGTAGTGGGAAGAAGGAGATATATAACCAGTACTCACAATTTAGTCATCCTCATTCTGATCCCTCTCTCTTTTCTCTGCCCCTGTATAGACTCAAGCCTCCATTCAACTTCCTCATTCCTCTTCCTCCTCCCATCACACCTCATCACTCCCCAACCTTCCTCACTTTTTTTTTACCTGCAGTCTGTCCCTCACTTCTCCTTCACCTTATCTTTCACCTCATGCTCCACCCTTCTGTCTATTTCCTTTTTACTTTATCGAAAGGGACTGCCACCCACAAGAAAGATCAGCATTCAAATGCCCAATATGGCCTATGTTTGGTCTGTGTAGACCTAAGGGTAATAACAGAGCTCGGTGATAATTATGAGTGGGTTCACCACCACAAGCGACACCTTTCAAGTTATAGATAGGTATTTGAACCATTTTGATTGATAACCCTCACCCCTAACCCTAGAGTTATTTTTATGCCTAAACATTAACCATAGCATTAGCAGATTAGAAAATGATTTCATGTGTTGTTTTGGATTATGACAATGACAATAACATACTTAGTTAGGACTTGCTTTAAAAAAGAAAATAAATCTCTATGGACAATTCAAATTGGGTGATGTGACAATCCATGGTTAACAAAGTCGTAACAAATATTGCAGACACAAAATAGAATTTGTTGCAGTACAAAAAAATAAGTTTAATATTAGTTATGCTGTTATCAGTCCAAGAGCAGCCATGTGGTGGATAAGATGTGAGGGGTTAGTCGACAGGGCAGCTTGGGGGATGAATCAATTGACATGGTCAAAGTTGGGCTGGAGCACCTTTATTTTATTTTATTTTATTACTAACCGTTATTTATATTCCTCAAGTTCAGATTGATTGCTGATGATCTGCTTGGAGGAAGGAGGTTAGATTTTTTGTTTATAATACTGAGAAAATTATGCTTCCCATTTTAGCTGAGAGAGCTATAGACTGGACTTATTCAAGGCCAATTTATAGTGCAGACAAATCTGGCCAAGCACAAAGCACATGACTTGTTATCTATTTAAGCAATGAGAGATGGTTACTTACTAACACTTTTGGCATTCATGAGTCTGCCTGGCAGTCAAATCCTATCAGAATCAATCTGTAATATCCATGGCATGAAATGCCAATATGAGATTTTGCTCATTTCGGCTGCCTGAAGGGCTGACTGACCAAGCATCTACTGTAGATAGCATTGTCTGGAATTGTCAGAGCATTGTCAGAGAAATCTTCCCACACAGTGACTCTGGTTGTAAAATGTGCCCTTTCAGTAATGGAACACAAACTTGAAGTTTGCAAGAGTACTTTAGGAAACTCATCATCTGGATTGACTATAGAGCGTGTGGGCTGGGCTTTGTCACAGATTAGGTGTTCAGTTAAGAAACGTAGAACTCATAGGGTTGGTCCAGGGAGGAACATGAAGTCATTGATGCCACACAGATCAACTGATCAGTTGACTGCTGTAATGGGAATTCCAAACGTATTGCATGTAACCCTGGACTCAGGGAGACTCATCTGTGCTGTGTAAACGTAACAGTCAAAATATCTCTGTTCTCTGTGTTATCCAGACTTCAGGGACAACGTGTCTCTGTGGGATGATATGATTGAACCTAAAAATGGATAAATAACAGGCTCACTGAGCTCCCCTCACTCATTCCAGCATACATGTACCCGGCGTATGTGTGTTGCTGTGAGTCCTTCTGCAGAAGACTTGAATAAAACTCACAGAAAGATGAGTGTTTGCCTGTGCTGTTTATTTGAAAACTCGAATTGCCATCACACGGCTTGATAACTTTTTCAAATTCCAATTTTGGAAAGAAGAATGTTTAATTTTCCAAAACAGGGCTAAACTGTCTAAAGGGGCTTCCAGTATGCATTTTACAACAGTCTTACATTTAGGTTCCATATTTTAACTATTTTCCAATCAGTGAAAATATCAGTTACAGGCTTACATTCAGGCCAGACTGCCTTTATATGAGAAAGGACTACTTGAGGCTTGCGTTCAGCCTTAGTGCATGTGCTAGTGAGCTGAGCCACTGTATTAATTTCACTTTATAAGTTTGTTTTGTTACCTTTATTATGTTTATAAAACTTCAACACAGATGGCATACTGTACATATATTAAAATAATGGGAGAAAAGTAATAACCTTGATTAATTAACTGACTGTCTCATATTGAATATACTGTGTGATCTGTAAGAAGTATATCTATTGAAAAATATTTTAAATGAGCAGACATACACAGTAGGAGGTGTGCTGTGGAACTGGTTATTAGTTATTAGTTCTAATGGATTTTCACATTCTGTATAGCCTGGAGTAAGAGAATATAATGATCACTTTGTATTGTCCTCTCTTTGGCAGCTTGGCAGCACAGCAAATTCTGCACTCATAAATTCAACATCATTCTTCCTGTATCACTCTCTGTCACCTTTCCTTCCTTTTTCCATTTCTCTCCCGCTCTCTCTTTCTCTCTCCAACATAGTTTATGTACTGATGCTCATTATGACTGTTGTTATGACAGCCTCCCTTGCACTTACATGCACACAGCAGCTGCAGTTATTCTGGTGATTTACAACCTCCTCCTCCTCCAACAGAGAGAGAAAAAGAGAGGCACACTATAGCTGTCTTTGAGGAGAGCTTTATGTTCACAGTAAACGAGCCAGTGGCACCTCCACAGAGCCTGTCCCACAAAGCAAATCACAATTTCCTCAAGGAGATAGGGCTGCAATAATACGCTCTCGTGGTTGACAATGGAAACATTCACTTAGTTTAATAATTACCCCCCAGGAGCTCACATAGCACCTTCTTACTCCACTATGGCTGTCAGTTGTTTTGTTTTTTTCAGACGTTTCACAGCTACTTAAGAGTACTTTAGATTCAAATAGTGGACTCTGTGGTGGGGAGAATTGTGCATATGCCAGAATGGCTGATGGCTTTTACAAATGACGCTTATTATGAGTGCTAGGGCTGCAAGTGATGTAATACACAAGATCATAGCTCTTGTTATCTAACCTCCTGATGTTACATATTGCAAAGAACATTCTACATATTGCAATACCACATATTACATCCACAGTGCCAGGTGAAAATCACAGCTGTATTGTTTTATTTTATCCCTGTTCAGCCCTGCCTGTGATCCCTGAATCACAACAAAAACATACACATACATACTATGTGTCTATGTAGCACCCCTAACTGCACAAAATAAACTGACACACACATGCAGGGGATAGTCATATTAAGATACACATTGCATTTCTTCATGACGTATCTATAGAAGGGATGTACCAATGTCCGCATTTCTAACAAGGCAGGATGAGACATGTTTGTGAGTGCGTGTGTGTGTGTGTGTGTGTCAACAAGAAAGAGAGGTAGAGAAACCGCCCTGATGTTTCATACATCACAGGAAATCACCCTGTTTGATGGTGTGTAGTAATGAGAGACGCAGAGGAAGTTTGGGAGGACTACATGGCAACAAGCATCTCTTCAGCCGCATGTGCTGTGGGGCACAGAATGCCAGAAAGAGCTGAGTGTGAGCTGTTACATAACCACCGACCAGGGATGAATTGTTGGAAAGGCAGCACGTGAAGCTAAGGATCCAGTGGTGCAGATATAAACCCACACATTTCTGTTATTATTTTTTTCTGTAAGTGAGAAAATTGCTGCCTACAAGTTTACTCTGCTATTTCCATATTTTTATGTAGAAACCTACTTTCTTTGTGGCAATCTAATCTAAGATCTCATTAAGCCTCCTTATACTCCTTCAGATGTTTTATTTCAAACTAACCTGAACAAGGAATTCTAACGTTTCTTTGAAAATGAAAGTTTCCCTGGATTCACACAAATCATTCTGTTTCCATTCTAAGTCCAATTATAGTGCTGAATGCTGGAATTGCCACTATACTATTTATGTCTTTTGAAAAACTCAATTCTCAAACTCTTGGTTGTCAGCACCTGAAGCCAAATAAGGTACAAACGACAATAACAACATGACACAACCTATTTAAGTCAAAAAAACACTTCACTGAGAAAAGCTGCTCCTGTTTCCCCGACTCCATCCAGTCAATATCCAAGCCTCCGGTTCCCAAGGTGCTGTGGGATGTCAGATCTGTAGCCGACGGGTATATTCAAAAATGCACGTTCAGCCTCTTTGCCAAGAAGTGGATGTGCCAGTCATGACAAAAAGTTCCCTGAGACAGCAAGTTTAACTTAGTTTTTCATGGATGATTGGTAGGCTTCTTACTTCAGTGCGCTACATGAGCATCTGACTGCTGGCGTGACTGTTTTATCGTGTCCTAGATTTACCATCAGGGAATTTCACTGCGAAGTACCAAACTTTGTCTGTCTATTTATAAATGATTAACCTACTGTATGTGTTTCAGGTTTCATGTGTTTGTCGTCATAACTAATAGAAAATATATTCTTGTATGCACGGTACCCTGAATTTAAGCACAATAAATTTGCTCAATGCTTTGAATTTGAATTTTAAGATTACAATTTATTTGCCGATATGTCAATAAGTTGTTTAGTTTTTTTGCACATAAAATGTTATGCTTAAATACAGTGTGTTTCTTACCAAAACACATGTTTTCTTAAAGTCTAACAAATGCATGTTTTTCCTCATAAAACATTTGCGATATATTTTGAAACCTGCAGTGTTTATATTAATGTTTGCTAGTCAGCTGTCATCCTTTTCTATACTTTTGCCTGGCACACCACTACCAACTCAGCAATATTGCATGAAACAGTAAGCAATAATGTGCAGCTATGTTAGGAAGCTCAGCCACATGCATGTTAAAGATAAGTTACTGTATATTAAAAAAATTTGACTGAATTGTCCAAATATATATATATATATATATAATAATGTCCAACCCACTCTGATGTCTGAGTCTGCTGTGTAAAGCAGACATATACAGTCCCTAACAGGCAATGTACTGTCTGTGCGTGACTTGATATAATGAGAGAGGATGGTCTACCATTCTGGTTCTGGGAGGACAAACAGAAGAAAATGAGTGAACGTGTTATGCAAGTACGACATAGTGAGCCCATTTTACAAACAATACTTAATCCCAGAAAGACAGCAACTGTCCAAGCAAATAAAGCATATAGGATATATTCTAAAACTGATTTTGTGGTTGCTTTAAGGTTATTTTCATTTGTCTGGAACATGTGGTCTCTCTCTCTGTCTCTATGCGCATGCATACACACAAAAACACACACAAATGCACAATAAATCAACTGAGCAAGCCACACATATATTTTTATCATATATTAACAGACCCGAACTGACACGCATACACACACGCACACATACCAAACCCTAACCATCTGTCTCTCTGTCTCACACACACACACACTCTTTCACACTGTCGATCTTAACCTCATGTGTCTATGAAAAAAAGGAATCCCCTATTGCTTTGTACTAAGAGGTTTTACTGCTACTGTTCCATTTGCTTTTAAGTGAACTTCATCCAATATTGAAGCCTAGTCTGGTCTAATCTCAGAGCTTGCAGTGGCAAATTATTACAGAGCAGTTGTGTAAAATTTTTTGGAGGGTAACCCTCTATTCTCTCTCTATTCTCTTCTCCATTTTATCCATTGCTATTCCTTCCCCTTCCTGCCGCTTTCCTCCCAATTCATCTGTCTGCCTCCCCTCTGATTTCATGGCTCTTTCCATCCCTCCCCCTCTTTGTCCTCCTTTGCTCCCCTTTCTATGCACTTTCAGGACTACACTTTGACGATGTACTTCCAGCAGGCCTGGCGAGACAAGCGGCTGTCCTACTCTGAGATCCCCCTCAACCTGACCTTAGATAACCGGGTGGCTGACCAGCTCTGGGTCCCCGACACCTACTTCCTCAACGACAAGAAATCGTTTGTCCATGGTGTCACAGTAAAGAATAGAATGATTCGACTACACCCAGATGGTACCGTACTGTACGGTCTAAGGTCAGATTTTAATCTTTTGAAATAACGCTTTTGACTTCACAACTAGACCAAGGGGTTAGATATTGACATAAGCAAATAAACTGAAAGAAAAAAAAAACATATATCTCCCACCTCCGGGATGAGTACAGCACCAGACAATGGTAGAGTATGCTGCACAAATTGTAGTAATTTCCACTTCATGTTGTCAAACATTTCATACTTCATATTTTGGCAGTCTACTTTCTATTTTTAAAATCAAACAAACAACCTGGAGGGGAAAAAGAACTTCTACCAACTTTAACATAACAATGAGTCAATGATTGCTGCATTGGACTCAGTCAGTAATTAGCTCATTAGAGCCAGATGAAGAAAACTACTGATGTGAGGTGCAATATTGCCCCTGAGCGAAAATTAGAGTGTTGATGAAGTGACCTACTTGTGTCCTCATTTATAGGACATGCACATCACAAAACACAAGGATTCTGTAACACTAAATTCCACTCTTTTGCAAATCTTTGCATAATTTACATCACCACCAAAAGTGTAAAACAAAGCACATGTAAAGTTCAATTGAAATTAAATTAGCTGTTTTTTGATTGTTTGTTTTTGTTCTGCTACAGCATACATATTTGCTCTGTAAATTGCATACCGTGTGTTCTCTTAGAGAAAATAATCATTTGCAAACAGATAGAAATTTAGTTTTTGGCTTCATTAACCATTTGGAAAGCATTAGTTACCT
The DNA here is from genome assembly GCA_029875015.1 of Lepomis gibbosus. Taxonomy (NCBI): domain Eukaryota; kingdom Metazoa; phylum Chordata; class Actinopteri; order Centrarchiformes; family Centrarchidae; genus Lepomis; species Lepomis gibbosus. Next base: position 1,696 of record JAPMOB010210162.1, on the reverse strand, counting down.
AGATGGAGAACTTATCTTTACACAACCAATCAAACAGTTATATTTTAACTGTATTTGAATATGTAATTGTAGTAATCTATTAATCATTGTTCTATCATAGGCACACAGTCACTCTGACTATCACAGCAGCCTGCAACACAAGGGCCATAGAAAAACTCACATATACACCCCTGCTATACCTGCATATTTGCTTCTTAACTTACAAAAAATCATTATTGATATACCCTTTTTTCGATGTTTGAAACATCCATTCATCATGCTTTCCACGAAAGAACACTTAAACTTTCTCAGACAATTACATTCAACATTCATTCACTTGACTGTAGTAATACTTTTACTTTTGATGTTTTCTTTGTTATCATTCTTTGGGAAGGCTACTTTTCTAAATATTTCCTGAAGCTGAGACATTTACATGTTTGATAAATTAATCTGTCATCTGTTTTTAGTAGGCAGAAACAAAACCCTTCTTCTATAATACAAATTGACTGACCCTTTCAGTTTCAACCTCTTAAAGTTAACATGATTACAGTGCACTTCTCACACCTCACTGATGTCTCATCAGTTCATTTTGCAAATAGGCCTCTGATGTCCAAACTCTATAAAAAGTTATTGAAAACCATAACATCTTAATGGCCATCATGGCAGCGCATTGGCACTGCTGTGGGAGAATGGAATTAAATAGAGAGAGATAGAGACAACAAGGCAAAGAAGGAGAGGAAGGGGTGTTAAGGATTACCAAGAAATCTTGTCAGTATTGCTCTTTTTGGTTGTCTTCACCAGTGCTGTCCATTTTCATTACTCACTCACTGTTACAGTGTTCAGCGTGTTGTCAGGTTTCTTACAACCTGAGAAACATCTCTGCCAAAGTCTGATGGAAGTAATGTGCTGAAACACTTGAGTGGCAACAAAACACCAAACAGTTGGTAGATATTTTGTGTTGCAGTTACAGCAAGCTTAGAAGGGAAGTAAAAGAGAAGGAAGCGCAATCAGATTCTTTAGAGATGTAGGAGATAAAGAAAGAGGTAACGTTGAAGGGGAGAAAATAAATGCAGCAAAGTCTGTCTCTTTAGCAGAAAGAAAGAAAGAAAATGTATCCACTTGAGGACTTTCTGCCAAACAAAGGAAACATTATGAGATCTAGTTTCTTATTGCAAGGGACGAGGGACCTTTACTTGAATGTGAAGTCCAATCACGGCAGAGCATTCATTCAAGTGAATTAGAATCAGATTTTTTTTAGAATTCTTTTTACGCTCACTAATACATTTTATTACCTTCAGATTGAATCCTCATCGGTTTACTGACATAACCATTCTTCCTAGATCATAGCTGGGTTCAAAGTAATGTTCAGACAATTGATTTGATGACAAAGCAAAGCCTTACATTTAAGATTCCTACACATAGTAAACACAGCATCAAAGAAAGTGCTTGATTATTTTTGAAGTTGTCTGTGGTGTAGTTTTTTTAATTCCTTTCAGGTTTATCGCAGTGTGGGAATAAAGGAATGTTCTAAATAAAATCTGTGACATTCTTGACATATTGTACCCATATTGTACTGTCAGTCCCCTGGGACATCAATGTGACATCTAGTACTGTTAGGAATTATTGTTGTGAGCCAAGTTCAGGTGTGAAGAAGTTTCGGAGACTGATGAAGACTTAACATAGCATAGTTTATTGAGCCCGGCCGAGGAGATACAGT
>JAPMOB010210160.1:0-13154 GCA_029875015.1 Lepomis gibbosus | reverse complement strand
CCGAGGCGTTCCCAGGCCTTGTCCTGGGTCTTCCCCGAGGCCTCCTCCCAGGTGGATGTGCCTTCTAATTTTTTTTTTTTAAAACTCAAGCAGACTACATTTCCTTTGAACTTGTTTCAGGCTTTTTTTAAATACATAATTAAGGACTGAAAGTTGATTGAGCTTCAGTTGATTGTTTTCCAGTCATCCCGTGCACCACATTCACACTCACACAAATTTACACTTGGCAGATGTCCAATACCACCGCAGTCTGCTAACACGCTGCCTTTTGTGGATTTTCTTCCCCAGACCATATTTTCTCCAGCTGGTGCAAAGATTCAAACTGGCAAATTTCCGCTTGTGTGCTCACTTTTCTAACCTCAAGACCACCCGTGCCACCTGTACAATATGCTTCCTGTTAAATTGTGTGGTAAAGGTGGATCTCTGATGAAAAAGAGCAGGGATAAGGTCTTCGGTTGGAAGCACTCAGCATCATTAATTAAAAGTGGGGGAATGATCAGACCATTGGTTCCAATTTGTCTTCTTGCTTTTGAGGTAATGAGCCTCTTTCTTTATGTTGCTCAATTCACTAGACAACACGCATACATGCACACACACTACGCATTAACACAAAGTCACACTAGTCATACAGTTGTACATAGTAATACAAGCATAGTAATATACTTGTATACATGCACACATGCACACACACTTCATCATGTACGCCATACACACACACACACACACACACCATTAAGTTAATTAACTAATACATCTTTTCAGGGGCTGGCTATATCTATCACAGTGGATAAAGTTACTCACAGGAGACAACAGACAATGGCCTGCAACAACAAAGAGTTTTCAACAAACTTATCTTGTTTCTAAGAGGAGCACAGAAGGAGGGGACAGAGGGAAAGAGAGAGAAAATGAGGGGGTGGAAAGGGACAGAATCAGAAAGATAACACACACAGAGGCATAGACTATTATGTCTCTACTGGCAGTTTCACAGTGCAGTCCTGTGCCTACATCACAACTGGTTCATTGTAGTACACCGAGATAGCTCGACACAATGCGGAGGTACAGATGGTACATGTGTATGAATGTGGCTTGTATGAATGAGAGCGAGAGAAAGAGTCAGCTTGTGTGCAGGAAAAAGAGGCAGCCAAGTACAATTAATGACTTCGGAGAAATCAAATATGCAAAGTGGTGAGGAAGGGAGGAAGTCAAAAAGGACAGAAAGAAAGAAGGAAGGAAAGCAGGAAGATGCCTTGAAGCATTTTTTTTGCTGTAAGTTCAACTTTGGTGAACTTTGATCAGGTGATTTGCACAATTGACCAATAAGCCATCTTCACAGTGCTGACTTTTTTTTAAAGAAACAGAGCGCCTCAGTGTCCACAATGGAGGAAGCTATGGTAGCTTATTAGCTGTGTTGCACCATCCACCTTTATTTAACCTCCTCTGTCAGACATACACATTCCTTTTTTGTGGATAAGGAATGGTTTACAGATGTGTCTTAAATGTGTGAAGTGTGTCCCGCTGGTGAGCTCATTAGCTTGGAGCTTTTTCCCCTCTTCGATAAAACTACAAACTGGACGTCATTTAATTCAATAAAATCTCGAGAACATAATGCCCAGTGGGAATAAAGTGACACAGAACAGATAGAGAAGAAAAAAGCTTTGGAGACTACTGTGACTGAGTAAGGCCAGTATGATCCCTGCTGCCTAGAGTGTTAGCAGTTAGCTTGCCATCTACAGTGGTTTACAAATTAGCCCTGCAAATTGTCACTGCGTTACTAACCTATAGAATAAAAAAATTTCCTACAAAGACAAGCTGATGGATTTTACTGTTTCACACTGACAAGCTTTAGGTGATATAACACATCACATCCTTCAGCAGCCATACTGGAAGTCCTCAGCATTCGACTACATTTGTTGAACCATTTTGCCTATTTTTTCCAGGCCTTTTGAGCTAACGCATAATTTAGAGTATATGTTTGTTAGATTATTGACTTTTCCTCAATTTTGCAGGGTATATAACATTTTTGATGGGATATACTACTGTATATACCCCATTTTTGTTTTTACCATTTCCAGTTTTATCTTTTAACTTCTGGTTGCTTTTGCTGGCTATAGTAAAAAATCATGGACCTGATTGGCTTAAACAGCCTGCTATAAATTTCTTGAAGTTAGAAAGACCCAACTACAATTTTTAGGTCATTTCTCAGTGATGACATGTATAGCCGCATGTCATCACTGACTTCTGGTCAGAACCTGGTCTGATTAGGAAAGATGGCACTCATCCAATTTGGGATGGAGCAGTAAGTCGGATTTTATTCACAGCTCCACTTGTGTTTACTCTTAATTTAAGTGGTCGGGGAGGCAGAGACCATATTTATGGGGTTTTGCGTTGGTAACTGCTTAAATGGAAGTACAGAAAAGTGTGTAGGACTGCAACCCTGCCTCCTAATTTCAACTCTGAATTATCATAGATTTGGTCCACTAATAAACTCAGTCAGATTGCTAGATATGAGAGCTACTCCATCCAAAATGGGATGAATGCCAAGAATATAAACAAGAATGTATCTCTTCTCTTCGTGAAATGACACATTAAAATGTTAAGTATTTTGACCTTAACAGGACAACATATCCTGGGAAATACAACTCGTAAAATCTGAAATAAACAAAATATTAAGATATTTTTGTGGAAATGTTTTAGTTGGTTGCAATTAACATAAATTATAACATGATATTTTTTACAACTCATTTTCCACTTCTGCTTGCTTAAGGGTTAAGCACACCCTCGACCTTGTTCTGGCATATGGCAATAAAATTGAACATTCAATAGTCTTTCTACAGAATCCTATTTTATCCGACCACTGTTTAATAAATTTGGAATTTCTATTACTGGACTACACACCATTAAGCAGACATTGCTATACTAGATGTCTATCTGTTAGTGCTGTAGCTAAATTTAAGGAAGGAATTACATCTGCATTTAATTCAATACCACGCATGTCTCAATATAACAGAGGACTACTATGTTAACTTCAGAAGAATTACCTTTAATTTAGTTCTTAAAATATATAGGAAGGCCATCCGTAATGCCAGAACAGTGTAGTACTCGTCATTATTAAAGAAAATAAGATCAACCCACGTTTTTTTTCAGCACTGTATACTGTTATTCAGGCTGACAGAGTCACAGCTCTATTGAGCCATGTATTCCTAGATCACTCAGTAGTAATGACTTCAGGGGCTGCTTTAATGATAAAATTCTAATTATTAAAGACAAAATCCATCATATCCTGCCCTCAACTGGTACAGATTTATCTCCAAGAACCTTAGAAACAGCTGTAAAACCTGTTATACTATACAGTTTTTCCCCATTGCACTTCATCTTCAACCATCAACCTGACCCTTAGACCCCATCCCTAATGGGCAGCAGAAAGAGGTTTTACCCTTAGTCAGCACATCTTTAGTAGGCAACATATCTGTCTTTATTACCAGGCTATGTACCACTGTCCAAGTAGCTATAATTAAACTTTTTCTTAAAAAGCTTTTGATCCAGGGGTTTCAGCCAAGTATACCTATATCTAATCCTTGAGAAAAAGCAGTCACCAATTAATTGTGATTTTCTAGATAGCAATAGTTTATTTGAGAATTTCCAGTCAGTATTTAGAGTGCATCATAGCACAGATTAGAAGGTCATAGAAGGTCACAATTTGAATTGCAGACAAAGGACTTGTCTCTGTACTTGTCTTGTTAGATCTCAGTGCTGCATTCAACGCCACTTACAATCAGATCCTAGACTGGAACATTTAATTGGCACTACCACCTTTACTGTGGATATTGTGTTATTGTGATATTGTGCCTGCTTCTCTCTCCCCCTCTCATCCCCTCTCTTTGCACAGGCTATATCGTAGACAACCGCGTGAAAGATCTTTCAAAAACACCAACTGTTTAAACAGTGAATCCTGAAGTGCGCCAAACGTAACAATCAACTTCGTAAACAAAGACATAACACATTGCTTAATTACCATGATTATAATATAATAACAAAAGGAATATAGGCCACCAGTCACAAATATGGTGAGAATGGTTGCTACCACTCATTTTAATTAGTACGATTGTAAAATATTTGTTACGTGTTGCAAACTAGGCATTGTAACTACAAACATACTACTGTAAATATAATTCTTAAGTTTCAACCATGCTTAAAATCATCTGGCTAAAGATGTCTCATGTTGGGCAATGTGCAATAAACAGACTAGCACCTTAGCATATGCACTTTACACAAACTTCAGTTCAAACGCAATGTGCAATAACTTGGGCTGGGCTCTATGGGCAAAATTGTTATCACAATAAAAAAAAATCATTTGATATTGATAATTATCTGGATAAATGCCAAATCAGTACTTACTTTAAGTTTAAAGGCGGATTTTTGCTTCTGAGTGAAAGTTGAAGAAACCAGTTTTAAACTATCCTTTATGGTCAGAACAAACACTTGATGCCAAACAGTGGATCACTTCACAAATCTGAGGTAGAACGTTCAAAACAATTATAAAATCTTTTTTCAACAATATCCATGAGTAAAATTTAGTAAAATCTTTTTTTAGTCCCTCTTCCCCAACAAAGTAGATATTTTAATTGAAAAATGAAGTGCTAATTGTGTTTGTGATTCAGATGAATTAAAATAAAATATTTATTGAATATTTGTTGTTATATTGTTATTGATGAAAATTATATCACAATAGTTATCATTATTGTTTCATTACCAAGCGCTAACAGTAGCCACACTAGAACTTTAGCACTTACACTTTCATCCATGGCACCATGTTGTTAACAACATCCTTTTTCTTCTTTGTTGTTTTCCCCTTGTGAAGTACTATGCTTCTCAGGTTCTTGTTGATTTATTGCAATGTGTTCAGTGATGTTTTTTATGAAGAAACAATGCACTGTGCTCAAGCCAAATTTCAAATTTGGGGATAATACAGTTTAACATAAGCTAACCCAAGGTCCCTTTTTCTTATGTTCTTCTGTGTTATGGTTAATATGTTGACTCTGATCTAATGAAAAAACCTTTGCATAGGATGGTTGTGCCCATTAAGGATGTCCTGTCTCTAGCACAGAGCACAGCATCTCACCAGGACTTTCCACAAAGCTGGGTGTGGTTGAGATGCTATTATCAGCAATAAGCATGCCAAGGCCAGAGCTAGAAAAGGTGGTCCTAAAGATGTTGATCTCTGTTCTGGTAACAGAATGGGATTTGGCATCGAACTCTGACCCTCTCCAATTAATTTAAACTCTATTTTTGCTGAAAATAAACATGTTGGTAAAAGTTCAAGCTTTTTCATCTGGCCTAAGTCTAAGGTGTCAGACGACACCGGCTTGACCACATGAAACTTTTTTGCTGTTGTTTATCCTGAAGTGGAGGTTGCGTTGGAATCAGTTTTGTGCTAGGAGCTGATCATTTTTTTCGTGTGAGTGGACTCTATTTCATTAGCTGTGGTCAGAATCAGTAGGCAAGAGGCTTAAGGGGGCCCATGAACGTTACAGCCGACATAAACCTACAGATTTCACGGAAAATCCGACCCAATTCTTCATATAGAAAGCAGCATAGTGGCTGTTTCTGATGGCAGGCGGGTGGTTCATTTTTATGTGAGGCTGTCTCTTCTGACAGCCAGAGATGTAAGACAGCATTAAAAAAAAAAAAATTTTGCACTGTATGTCGGCATGTTTTCCATACACCACAAATATCTGTGTATGAATGTATATGGGACAGTGTTGATGTGCCAGAGATATAAAAATTATGTTAATGGGACATTCTGTCCCCTACTCAGAACATTTTAATGTGTAACACCCAATTCTAGTATTTTTTTAAATTTTCTTAAATGACTATATGTAGAGATTTAGCACCAGGGTTCCCATCATGCTAATACCCCTAATGATAGCAGGGAGTTGTTTCCATGGAGAGAGTGTGCACAAAGAGCTTAGCGCAAGTTTTGTTCGCCCATCTTTCTTTCTTTTCTTTTTCTTTTTCTGTATCACCATGGAAAGTTGTGCTGGAGCTATTAGCAGTTTGCTTTTTCACTCTATCCATGGATAGACATATAACAGCCACTGGATCACTGTTGATATTGAAGGACGAACCAAGATCAAGTTACAAGGAGCATCCTGTCCGTTTTTGTAAGCAGAATTATGAAAGTTGGTCCCCATGGATAACACTACTGACATCTGTGTGTTTCTGGATGTGAAAGTAAAAGGTAATGTATCTATTTCTGGCGGTGTACAGTGATGTGCTTAGCACCAAGGACACCAATGGGAACGTGTCTTTATGCTTCTGTCACGACTCATCAGTTTTAAATAGACTCATAATCAACAAGCACACAGGCAGAGAACTGCCTGTGATGGTTTCCTGTGATGGGTTTTTTGTTATTTGAGGAGAACAGTATTGACACTAAAACTAACAATAAAACACAGTATTTGTAAAGGATTTTTTAGACCACATTGCTTTATACTAAGACAGTAAAAGGGCAGATCAACTTTCATTTAGTGTAAGTGGAAACACTGGACTGCATTGATGGTACCAGTGGTACCAGGCGAGGTAAATTTAAAACCTTTTCAGAAAAGTAAGAGTTTTTAGGTTGAGGACTAGTTAGATGCTTTGTCCTCCTCGTACATGAAGGAAATAACATAGCATTATTAGCATTAGCATAACAAACATTGGTCTAAGCAGAGACATGGACATTGCTGTGGTCTATGATAAGACTGGTATCCTGGCCATGACTCTCATCTTGGTTCTGATACATGTAATGTAGAGATTGCTGGGTACGCATTTTTGCATATTTACATTCTATTAATATCCAGGTTTCAGTCTATCAGTGCAGGCATCTCTTTGACTCCGTGCCATCCAGCCACTCGCTGTTATTTCTGTACAAAATGAGTTGCCTCAGTGGTTGAAAATAAACCCATTTGGGTTTCTGGCTCCTAGGACTCTACTGCATTTACCACTCTGCTGAGTTTGGTTCCCCCTTTTACCACCAGTAATGGAAGACTGAAATGGGTCATTTATCTTCAGTATTATGTATCATATTTTGTTTTACTGATAGAAATAGTTTGACATTTAGATTGATACCACTTTCTTGTCTGTGCACTAAATATTAAGCCATCAGTAATTAGCGTTAGCATAGGGGGAAACTGCTATCCTGACTAAGCCCAAAAGTTAAAAGAAATCCACCTACCACCACCTCTAAAGCTTGCTAATTAACACGTTACATCTCGTTTGTTTAATCGGTACAAAAACCTAAAATGTAAAATAACAATAATTTGTGTTTTTACACGGAGTTACATGCTGGCCAGGAACATCTTAGAGTCTTGTAATCATTCAGTCAGTTTGGCTTAGCAGAATACGGCTCTAAATACTATAATACCCATGAGCCTCTGCCACCAGTGATTTGAAGAAGCCACTCAGAGACATGAATCGGAGCTGTGACAAATTCATAATGCTTCATTATTGTAATCTCGTACAAAACATGGCGCCATAGTTGCTAAATGTATCCAAAGTTTAGACGGTTTGATCTTTGATCTTGGATGTGTCTTACTATAATGCATGTACACAGCATTCTTTTAATCAAAGAACCAGATATTTTCTAATGCAGTTTTTCATCTTTTCTACCCCCCACCCCCATGCAATATTCCTCCATGTGCACTTTACTTTAAGAAACAAACTGTCTTGTTTAATGGAACTAGCACAAGTTCTGCACAGCAATCTCATGGCTGACAACATGTCTTTTCATTGGATTTTATCTGTTGGTTTAACATGTCTCTTTTCAGTGACTTGCCCCATTAGAGTGCAATGATTCAACTCTAAGATAAGGCAAGACAAGGGTCAAATTCTTTAAGCCTGTGCAATCATTTTAAAAAAGGATTCTGCAAAGCTGAAACTGTAAAATGTTGCAGCAAAGGCCGGGTGACCTTTATTTCTGCCTGTATTTCAAACTTCTACTCTGCCTCAGGATTTAAAAGTTGATTTAATGGACAGAAAGAACGACTGCAAACAGATATTACAAGTAGAGCGAGTAAGTACTTTCACACACACAAACGAATAATAGTCTTGTAAAGACTTGCGATCCACGGTGATACCCATTCAACGCAGGTCAGCCTGCAGTAGATATGATGGGATTAGCTTCAGTAGCTTATCTTGCCATGAAAATGTAATTCTAAAGTAAACTCTTACACATGACACAATAGCCTTCCATTTATTCACTGCACGTAGAGATACAAAGTGTGGGTGTGCTTTACTGTAGTGAGCAGCAGATGATATCCTTTAAATACACATTATATTACAGAACCCTTCTGCACTAGCAGGCATTCAATGCAGAGAGCTCAAGGATATGAAGCTAGGATGTAATATGATTAGGGAAGGATGTAATACAATGTGATTTAATTTGATAGTGTGGGTTCCAGCCAGAGAGAGGAGACAGAGAGAGGAAAAGGAAAGGTCTATTCTTTTCTGTGGCATGATGGGATCAGGTTTTTCTATTAACGCTACAGTGATGACAGCTTTACAATGCCATCTGTTGGCGCTCAAACTCAACTGAAGGCTGGAGATAAGAGCTTCTGCCTGCTTCCTACTGCTCCACCGCTGCCTGGATCTCTCTCACGCTCTCTCATTCTCTCTGATTTGAAAGAGGATTTGTAGAAAAAAGATAAGAAGACAAGAGAGCACACCCTCTTTGATTTTCTCTCCCTCTCATTCCTGGTGTCTCTTTCACTCACTCTCTCTCTCTCTCTCTGCATGTCCCCCTTTCTCATTCTTCACTCTTAAGATTCTTACATTCTCCTACAATCTTAAACTCTTTTATTCAATCCGCAACCTGCTGCTGTACCCTCTGCTCTAAGTCCTTTACTTTCAGATTCTCTGGTCCTGGTTTCTGATCCCTCACTGGACTGGAAGACAGGAGATAAGAGGGCCAGCTTGTTTCCTGCTGCTAGATCCCAGATCATTCACGTCACTGCATTTCTCTCCCTCTTGCTCTTGTTTACTTTTCTACACAACATTGGCATAGAAACTCAAAATAAGATAGACAAAGGTACTTCCCAACCTCTGGGGTCCCACCAAAAATATGCTGAGAAAGATTTTACAGAGGTGATTTAAAACATGTAGATGAAAAAGTTCACTCTTTGCCTTGGAAATAGTATTTTGACAAAACTATCCCGAGTCACGGTCCATTTACTAGCTTTTGCCAGAGCTTTCATACAGCCTCTGTCAGTGGATGGAGTTTGCTCAGTTGTCATGGAAATGGATCTGGTGATATACAAGCTCAATAGTATTTTCACCGCTTTAGAACAGTCCTCCATTTTATCTTACATTAAAGAATGAAAGTCTATTCTCAAGTGGTTTTCATCAACTGTTTTCAAGGATAAATTAGCAACTCCCTCTGGATGGCTGGAAATGTTTAATGACCTTGCAAACTGTTGTGATTTTATGTTTGTGTTTCTTTCTCTGCGCTGGAGTTCTTTGAACTTGACAGCTTTATCCAGTTTGTTATTAAATTTGTAACAAACTTTAATCATGCCTTGTCATTATATTCATTATACACGTAATAAAGATGCTATTTTTAATGGTTAAGCAAAGACTATAGTTTTTTATTATATTCCAATCAAATCTGATGTTCATATCCTACATTTTGCTCATGGATCGTGGTTACTGATGATGACTCTCCATCGTTTTGTACACCGTCTACGTCAGCTGGTTAATTTGCCTAATCTTCGCAGGTCTAAAAGACCCGGGTACTTTTGGTGGAAACGCAGCTTTTGTACACAACATGCTTTTATGGGCATTTGTGGTGTCATTGTGCAGTTTCTGAGATTTCACCAGTAGAAAAATTGTAACCAAAAATGTAATGCTTAACCAGTGTCCTCTATTATGAGGATATGATACAACATTTAAAGGATAATTCTGGTTTATTACAACTTCATTTCTTCATTTGTAAGCTGATATCTGCTCAAAAGAAATCCATTGGCAGTCAGGCGATCAGACAGTGTATAAAAACAAACCCCTAGGTTAGACAAATCTTTTTGAAAGGGAAAACAAAGGCAAACTGGGAAATTATTACCCACACTGTCCGATGAAAACATCATCGACAGAAAAAGACCAACTTCCATGTTCAACGTTTTATTTATTTATATATATATATATATGAACAAAAACATCTAATCACCCACACCAAAACAGCTGGTTTTACTACCTACGTATGTAAGTATGTTTTTACCTATCCAGAGGTGCGGTGATATTGACGTTACCACCAAGTATGACAAGGTGGGCTCCAGAACATATATCTGATGCAGCAGCTACCAGGAGTGGATGTGTGCACTAGCACACAAACTCAAACTAACTTCAGCACAAACCTCCCCCCTTCCTATCCAGTATTATAAATGAGACGCCACTACTCCAAAGTAGGTCATTAACCAATTGTAAGAATACTTGTATACCTTACACTATTATATCTGTTTTAACAAATACAGTGGTTTAGATAATCTGGCTAAACTGTTGCCTTGTTTACATACTGTCTGATTATCTGATTTCTCATGTTTCTTTGTTGTCCCACTGGACTTCATTGAAGCAATGTCGCTGTGTTTGTGGATCTTAATAGTTATTTTGGTGACACTCTTATCCAGCAACGTAACATAATTGTGACTGGCCACAGTGCAGATATTTTTCATGTGCCCCTCTCCCGAAAAAGCATGTTCGTGTACACAGGGCCAGACAGACACACAACCTCCACGCAATTGCAAACCTGCAGCCGTTGATTAGCACATTGGACAGCAGCCAAAGTGCCAAACGCAAATTTTACAGCCTGCCCTCCACTCAAACCTGCTGTCTCTGTAACAAATCAACAGCAGCTGACACAGTATGGCAATAACCACAGAATAAACAGCAATCAGGAAAAGCACAGCAGCTCATAATGCCAACATATATTAATGAATGATTCCACGTGACAACTGTTAAAACTGATAGAAACAATGGCCCAAACTTTGGGAATTAGTTCCAATTTGCACCCAACATAACCCAATGACATATTACAGTTACGGTACTGAGTTTCCTTCTTCAAAACTCTTCACACCGTTGTTTGTACCAACACGTAGCTTGCACAACAGTTAATTTCACATCCAAAATGCACCAAAACTACCAAAACACTGCATACTTCTTTCAATTTCAAATAATTTTACAAAAACACCAGCAATAGTTCTCTCTAGCAGCAACACTTTGTCACTCATAACACAATTACCTTAAAGACACTAACAAGGTAGCGTTACAGATGATGCATCATTTTATGGGAATCTTTGAAGCAGTAAATAATTTTGTGTTTGTTATGTTTTTGGTTGTGTGTGTATAGATTCGACTGTCAATCTCACAGTTGAAGCTTCACAGTGAAACAAGGATCATGCCATTTTGGCGATATGGGGGTGCTCAATGTCTGATTTTACACAGAACTACCAGTTTTCTCCCAATAAGTTGATATACAGCCTATTACAATACACATTTCAACATTTAATGCTGTAAATAAACATGTAAAAAGAATAAAACTTTCAATAAATGTTTTTAAAGTGCGTAAATAAATCCGAATTTGTAACCCTAACCCTGGGTCGTCAGTGTGCATGTGTAGTGTGTATGTGTGTAGACATGCACGTAAAACTCTGCACAAGACCGGTGAATAGCAGGAAAGAGAGAAAAAGAGAGAGAGAAAAGGGTCTTTAAAAAGCGTCAGTTTAGCTGGAAATATGAAGTGTAAGTTGAATGAATAGCAGCTCTGCAGCTTCTCAAGATTGAAGTGGAGCTGCTGTGTGTAACCCCCCCACCCGGCTCGAATTGCCGTGCACAAAAACACACGATTCAACTATCAGTCAATTGTAGGCAGGACTTGAAGATTCTGATTGAAGAAATGTGTACATTGTCTTATTTTACAGTAAATAAAGTTCTCATTATGAAATACAGTTAGAATGGTACGTCTTTATAGACTGCACAACATCTTTGCCATCAAGTAACTCAAAAATAAACTACAGTAAATGAAAATTGCAAGGAAAACAAAAGTCAGCACTGTAAATGCAAAAAAAAAAACAAAGTTAGTCCATCAGTCTCTTGCATTTGTGTAGCAGCACTCCATCAGATGATGTCACTGCACACATGGTAACATTGGCACACCTTTTGCCTGGGACACCCATTTTAGCTCTTTTGCCAATCAAAAATTGGTCCTTGCCAGCATGTTTTGGCCATGTCCATGTAGATAAAAACATGGTGTGTGTGATGGGCTTCCAGCTCCATGACTCTCTAAAAGGAATGCCCCCTGTGGGGGTTAGTCATTGGGTCCTAAAGAAGAAATACAAGAATTACTATTGCTAATATGCAGTTATGCCTCTTCAGAATACATATTTTACCTTGTTGGTTCACTGGAGGATTCTGACAATTGATGCCACCGCTGAGCGGGCCACATTTGGCTGCTCTCTGAGTACGGTCTCTTTCAATGATAGCCCATGGTTGATTACCTGGTTACCACAGTAGCCCATAATGTCATCAGAGACTACAGCTCTCGGTCATCTCTGCTGCTGTCTTACACCACCACGCATGCAGAATCCTCTTCCTCCCTGTACCACTCTTTCTTCTCTGTCTCTCAGGCTCCATTTTGAAGTGGAGGTGTAACAAAACATTCCAAAGATGTCTCCTTTTATAGGTGGTAATAAGATCACTAGGTGAAAAGACCAGGGTAGGGCTCTAACTGAGATGGGAATGACCTGTCACTGGTATCAGTTACATAATATCAATGAATACTATTTCACCACTTGTCTCCATTACCATCTTTTTTTAGGATTTTGAATGTTTTTCATTGTGTTTTGTAACTTTGCAAATCACTGTCGATTTGAATGTATGTATGGTTTTGAAGTTAAAGTTAAAAGTTTTGAAAAAACTATGTAAGCATTTGCAAAATTGGCTGTGGATACATGTGGTTTTTCTGGTGGTTGACTTTCAGTGAATTTTGAAAGCCGTGGTCTTTGAATGTCTTTTGTGTTAAATCATTGCATTTTGTATTAGAGCCAGGAAAGAGTCAGTCTCAGTTTGGTCCACATAGACTTCTCTTGTGCACACCATGTAAAGAGTTTTGAAAAAGTGAACTCAGTAGT
>JAPMOB010210157.1:0-21448 GCA_029875015.1 Lepomis gibbosus | reverse complement strand
CCTCCCCCGCAGCCTCCGATGCTGGTGAGCAGCGCACCGGCTGTAACCAGGCTGTAACTCGGGACAGACTGGGCCTCTTTTGGAGTTTAGTTTGAAACGCCGTTTCACAGATGTTTCCTGAGCTGACTGGTGGCTGTGTGTGTGACGCAGGCGCCGATCGCCACAATGCGCTTACCTCACTACACGCCTCTTTCTGTTGTGCATTTTTCCGTCCACAAAGCCGCGGATGGCCCGACGAATTCACCCACCACCACCAAGTTACCCGCGGTGGCGGCTGCTACTTTCATTCCATGTGACATTAAAGTTTATTTAGTGTGAGCTTCTGTCAAGCTTAAGGGCATTTTACAACAAGAAGGCAAGTTACAGACGAAGCATTAACTTCGTCAGACTGCTTTCCGCTCGGGTGTCATGTGACCAGAGTTTAATCGCCGCCTTTGCGATTGGAAAATCTTGTTTTATTAAATCGCGATAATATCGCAAATGCAAATAATCTTCAGCCCTAGACTGGCTACTTGCCTTTAGTATCCTTTGGGCAGTTTTAATCACCCGCTGCAGAGCCCTCCTGCTGTGGGCCGTCCACATCCCATCACAGTATGTGATGTTGCCAATCAGGATGCTTTCTATTGGTCTTCTGCAAAAGTTAACGAGACGGAAATTTTGCCATCTTATGTTTGATGTGTGTTTTTTTTTTTTTTTAGAAATTCAGACTTTTTTTTCCGCTTTCTTTACCAGCGTGAGATGTGAGATGACCACTGATGTAGCGGAGTGTGTCTGCCTCCTTTTTCTTATAATCCACGATCAGCTCATTGGTTTTGCTGACGTTGAGCAGTAGATTGTTCTCTCTGCACCAATCTGTGAAAGAATTTCAATTTCCTCCCGAAATGATCATTGTTGTTTGATATCCGGCCAATGAGGGTGGTGTCGTCCACAAACTTCACAACAGAGCTCTCTCCATGTCAGGGGATGCAGTCGTGGGTGTACAACATGAGAAGGGGGCTGGCCTAGGCCGAGGGGCTGAGCACACAGGCCTAGGCTGGGGGGCTGAGGCCCAAGAGGGTCCAGTAAAGTAAATTACATGTGTCCATTTACTTTTAATGTACACATGTAATACATTTTATAATTTCTGAATATAATCCAAATAATCTTATTTACATCCTGTATAGACACCTTATTTTGAAAACCAGATGTTGTCACGTGTATCCTCGGGATTTGATAATGTTATCTGTGGTTCTAGTATCACTTAACTTTAAGACTTCACAGCCTCTCTTCAGGCTGGACTCTCATACTGCAGCACGTGTCTTTGTAAAGACAGAAAATGGCAGGAGTCAGTCTCTAACCTGCCCGTCAGCTCGCTCAGGTCCGTTTCAGTGGATTTACCATAAAGGCTTGAATACGTGTGCACTCCAGATGTAGCTGCAGCTAGCTTAGTCACCTTCTCAGAAACAGTCAGAGCGGTTCAGATTGTTTTTTTTGCCTTTTCTAAGAAGTAGTTCCTCTGGTAATGTGGCCTCCCACATGATGGAGCAGCTTCTGCTTTCGTAGCCTGTGATATTTTGGTTGCCTGCAACCGATCTTTGTTGTTGGTGTTGAGCTCGCTCTCCTGTTTCTGCTGATGTCCCCGCTTCGCCTCCTTGATGCCAGCTTTCAGTCTAGCGGTGTTTTGTGCATCCTTGTCACCTGACAATCTAATCTACTTTAATTTATTGGATATGTCAGCCTTTGAATAGTTGGTTTTAAGATGGCTACAACTTTTTAACCTAATTTGACAGTCTATGTTAATGAATATAAATACTTGGTTGAAATTCAGGCCGGGCAATAGAACAATAATGATCACACTAAAAGTTTCCTCAATAACACTATAACAAATGTTCAAGAAATCGTTAATTTATTTCACTTGAATCACGGACGAATCAGCACTTAATATTCCTATTAAGATATTTGTTTTGTTGAGGAAAAGGGCCTGAAAAAATATTCTAAATAATTTTCCCATGCATATGTGTTGAATTTTTTTAAAAATTGTAATTGTTTTGAATGTTCTACCTCAGCTTTAAGTGATCCACTGTTTGGTAGTTTTTGTCTCGTTCTGACTATAAAGAATAGTTTAAAACCACAATTCTGGTTTTACCATCTGGTTTCTTAAACTTTTACCAAGGAGCAAAAATCAGCCTTTAAACCTGAAAGAAATTAATGATTTTATGGTGATAATTAATTATATCAAATTATATGAAATTTTTATTGGACAACATTTTTGGCCATATTGCCCAGCCTTAGTCGAATGAGATTCTTTTGGTGTGGTCTAATTACTGATGGTAATATTTATTACCATCAGTAATTTGAAATAATATGGCAGAAAATACATTGGAATTTGCTTTTAAATGACTCACTTGTTAAACTCTGGCACTTTGAAGACTGTTTGATTGTAAATGGAATATTTTTTTGGGTTTTGGACTGTGGGCCGTCACTTTGGGTTTAATGAAACTGTGATAGGATTTTTTCAATATTTTCTCACTTTTAAATAAATGATTATAAATGATTATAAATGATTAATCAAGATTTGTGGCAATATTGTCTATGGACATTTTCTACTCTATATGTCAGAAGAGTTTCACCAGAGTTTAAGGGAAATAGAAAAATTTAGGATGGCAGCAGATCTGTTGCTTTGGGTTTACGACACAAATATAAATAATGAGTTGGGAAAACTGTTTCGGGGGAATTTTCTCCCATTTTTTTAAAAGATCTCTCTTCCTCCAAATAACAAATCTCTTTAACTGTTAACAAAAAATGGTCAGTTTTGGTGGTGAAACTTTTTCATTTAAAATTCAGTTATTTTATTTTGAAAAAAGTAAATGCCAGACGTGGTGGTACCGGCTTCTGAGATAATTTTCTCTATCAGGTTGTAGTTTTACTCAATGGCCATTCACATATCGTGATAATTATCACGATAAGAATCAAATCATTATTTCTTTCGAGTTTAAAGGCTGATTTCTGCTCCTGAGTTAAAGTTGAAGAAACCTGATGGTTAATTGTTGTAAACCTTTCTTTATGGTTATTTACACTTGATGCCAAACAGGAGATCACTTCACAAATCTGAGGTACAATATTTAAAACAATTATGAAAAAATCAACAAATATGCATAAGTAAAAGTAAGTAGGAGCTTTTTTTCAGTCCTTTTTCCTCAACAAAATAAACATCTTCATAAAAAATAAGTTTATGATTTAAGTGAATAAAATAACATTTAATGAATATTTATTTAACATTTGTTATATTGTTATTGAAAAAAATTATATTGTGATAATTATTGTACTATTGTCCAGCCCTACCTCATAGATGTATAAAGGTTGTTGGAAAACTGTAGTTAAAGGTAAACTATCATAATCACAGGAATGAAGTGTAATTAAAATATTTTTCTTGGAAGAAACTGTGTAGGGCTGCAAGCAACTAACTTCTTATTCATTTTTCTATAAATTTCATATAAATACCAGTCACACTTTCCCAGAGCCCAACTGACGTATTGAAGTACGTTGTTTTGAATGACGAACATTTCAAATCCTAATATTTAGAGAAAAGCAGCAAATCCTCACATGTATAAACCTTCACTACTTTCCTCTTCTTTGTTGGATCAATGAGCAGCTTATTCCAGCGACGACAAACATCCTTTGCAGCCATCAGAGGTTTTGTTGTTCCCCAGAGTTTGCTCATCTGGCAAAGACATGACATTCCTCTGAAGCCATCTTAAACTCATTCCACCAGAAAGATACAGAAACAACGTGCGAGCAGCAGAATGATCAGGCTTCCTCCAAGCTCTGATTGTAATGTCTTCAGCAGCATGTTATTTATTTTAGCATAACTCATATTTTTTACAAATTGTTTCTGGTGGTGGTAAATGGTTAAAAATAAACATTACAATTTTCCAAAACCAGATTTTTATTTCTTCAAATAGCTTTTTTAGTCCAAATCATCTGTTTGTCAAAGAAACAAGCTGAACGTCCACAGAGCAGCTGGATCTGCATTTTCAATTAAAAATAGAATTCGTCTGCTGATTCACCCATTGATGAATCCACATATTTCAGCTTTAGTCTGTGATTTATCTCAATTAATAGAAAAAAGAATCATTATATGAAAGTCAGTAGCTAATTTTTTAATACGTCTTGGTTTACTGGGGAAAATAATTGGCTGCTTTGAAAATGTGGCTATAACCTAATGATTTTTACTCTGAATTTAATTCAATATTTTAAAATATAAAATCTCAGAAAATAGTGAAAAACAGTCCAAAACCCCCAAAATTTGTACAGTGGTAAAACAGAAGCTGGATGTTATTCTCACTTGTGAGGAGATGTGAATTTTGACATTTTAGCTTTGGAAATATTTGGAAATACTTTCTAAAATGATCAGTTGATTAATTATTTCAGCACTGAGGTTGTGTTTTCCTTTTTATCTGGAACTTATAAAAAGTAGCTATGAACTAAAAAAAACAAGTGATCAATTTTAGTATTAAGTTTGGAGTCTCATTGTATTGTAAGTATTGGAGGCTGTTTTACAGGCATATTCACATGGATCCTTCAGGATGTACTGCGCCATTTAAAAACCTTAAACCCTTTTAGGCAACATTACTCCAAAGCTACACTGCCCCACTGGGAGGCAGAGTTTCATTATTAGTAGAAAAAGGCAAGCAGCAGAAAAACCCCCAGTGGAAATAAATGCCTATAATATGACTTCCAATTTACAGCAAGTCAAAGACAGAGCCAAATATTGATTTTCACCCCACCTCATTTTATTAAGCAAAGTATCAGAACGGTCTGCAGTTAGTTGTTTAACAAAAGATAACTTAGGGAATGCAATGAACAGTACGCAAATACTGTTTGAGAATAACTGCTTCAAAACCCAGTATGAGGAATAATAATCGGGAATGTGACTGATTAAATGTTGAATCGTGTGACATGTAGTGTGTGTATATGTGTGTGCGTGTGCCAGATGACTCTGTATGCCGGTGGAAGTGCCAGCAGCTGAACAGTAGTTGATATGACAGTGTCAAGAAGAATACAACATAATGAAATAAAGCAAACTTGTACTGGAACCAGTTCACATCCTGCATGTGTTTAAGATGTGGTAACAGTACAATAAAAAAAATTGCTACCTACGGTTAGATAGGAAATCAGATGGCTTAAAGCCATCAAACAAAGTGTTTATTATTAGCCCTCACAAATTAGCTCGCTATTCCTTGAGTTTCTAATCAGGGTTGGAATTTAATCCAAAATACACTGGCCTCATAATATAATACCCGATACGTCACGTATAAAAGGGAAATGGATTGCACATCAGTTAATCAGGAAGGAATATTATCAATAAAAGATAACTAAAAATAAACTCTGCTTTTTCTACAGTGGAGGCATTTCAGAATTTTAAATGGAAATCAAAGCTTATCCGTTCATCAATGCTCTCTAATTCTAACATTGGACCTAGTATTATTTCTTCTCTTTGAAAAATAACATTCACGAGCATATAGAGTAAATCGGTCTCTAATGTAAATTTCGGGAAGTAACATATAAAAAATAAAGATGTAAAATAAATCAAGAGTTTTGCTCTCTCAGGAGAACGTTCCCCTGCTCCTGATAACAACGCAGCATATTAACGAAAGAATCCACTGTACATATCAGACTGAAAGATAGATATATACTGTCACCTCTCCTTTATGATTTACATCCAAAAATAAAATAAAATCTTCAGGGTTTTTTTCTTCTCTCTTTTTTTTAAAGTGATCAGTAAAAACGTCAGAGGCTGGTGTGTCCTGCAACGTTACGATGCAGCGTGACAGTAAGAAGGTCAGTACTCCACACATAGAACAGCAGAGCAGAAACAAAACCAGGTTCCTAACAAAGCTAGGAATACTGCTCATCTTTACCAGTGTCAGTGACTACTCCTCAGTTTTTATTTTTTACAGTGTCTCGCCATTTTCTCTTATCTTCCGCTCACAGCAGCATGGACTCCTGCATGGCGAACGCCTCCTGTGCGTGCCTGTAGTGTGGTCCTCCAAACAGCTGGGGGAGCTGTTGCCTAATGACGGGCTGCTGCTGCTCCTGGAACTGAGTCCTGTAGTGCCGCAGGTCATCTGGGTTGGCGGGAAAAGTGAACTCCTGAACGGGAGACATTTGGGCTCGCTGGAAGCTGGGCGAGCGGGGCATCCCACCTGGGGATTGAGGGGGCAGCTCATCCTCCAGCCCCCACTGGAGCCCTTCTACAGGCCGCCTCGCCTCGGCTCTCCGATGTCCCTCAAATCGGTTTTCCACCTGTGCTGTGGAGGTGAGCTGTTGCAGGTAGATAGGGGTGGAGCTCCCTTGTCTTTCCAGCTGCAAGGAGTGCTCCGGGGGAGGCCTGGCGTTTCGGGCTTTGTGGGTGGAGCTATATAGCGGCTGCCTGCGGTAGGTGGCGAAGGAGTTGTTCATGAGAGCCTTCTCTGGGGAGAGGCTGTTGGGTTGCCGCTCAGTGGTGGCGTACGCTCGTTCCCCGTACGCCACAGTAGAGGGTGGGGTAAATCGGGAGGGCGGAGGATAGATTCTGTCCTCTCCTCTGTGGTCCAGGCTTACGCTGTAGGCGGGATGGAAGATGGGGACCTCGGTGGTAGTTCTGCCCGGGGAATGGTGCTGGGGAGCCGTGTGGTACTGGCTCTGGCTGGCAGGGTAGCTTGCCTGAACCCCTGCTGGACTGGAAAATGGAGGAGGAAGAGGGTGTTTGGGCATCCTGGGCCCTGATGCGACGGAGACGACGCTCCCAGCCAGGCTGGGATTGCGGCTGGGGCTGACCTGATGGAGGGACGATACACTGAAGGGTGTCTCACTACGAGGGGTCCTCATTCTGGACGGAGGTCTGTCAAGCTCCATGATCTCGAAATCCTGCTCTGGCAGCCCTGGTACGTTGTCATACTGGGAGGCGTTGGAGCCTCGGTTGGAGCCAGGGAAGAAGCCCTTTGAGCGAGGCCGGCGGTGAGGCGGAACAGTGTCGTCTGGGCTGGAAGGACCCGGCGATGCCCCTTGACTCCGATGGACCTCCCGGGCTGCCGCCACTTTGGCTGCTTCCAGCTTTGTCTCGGAGGGTTTGAACCAGCGCGGAGTGATCTCTTTGTGAGAGCTGGAGGCCGCGTTAGAGTTGTGGTTGGCGGTGGCGTGGCTCTGAGGCTTCCGTCTTTCCACCGTGCTGAGCAGTGGCGTAGGGGTGGGGGCTGAGGGTGGTGTTACTCCCCTCTCAGGCGTGGTGGAGGTGGGCTGCTTTTGATGCTCACTGGGAATCTCCCCTGATCCCCTGGAGCGGCCATCCCTCTTGTCACCCTTGTGGTGGCGGACCGATTTCTCCACTGAGTTCCGGCGTGACCGGCTTGGGGGGCGACCGTCCCGCTGGTCCCTGGAAGGCTCGGCTGGCTCGGCGTGGCTTTGACCGTTGGCCACGTGGTTCAGCTCAGGAGGTAGCTGCCCTAGAGGCTTCTTGGGAAACTCTTCCTCTTTACCTGTAAGATGAAAACAGAGGAGACAAATTAGAACGGCAGGAAACAAAATTGAGCGGTGACGGTTTAAAACACTGTGTGGCGCCGATTCACATCAGATGAGGAATCACAACAGGGACATGGATTCATGCAACACCACTGCCATAGAGGTAAAAATAAAGGAGAATTACATTCATGACGACACATAATCACATCTCAACAGTAGGGCTGAACGATTTAGGAAAATAATCTACTGTTTTTTTAACCAATATTGGGATTTAATATGCGATTGGCTGGGGGCGACAGATTGACGGGAACAAACCCGTATAAAAAGGCCTTTATGTGTTGTTTTTCACAGATATTTCCTGAGCTGATTGGTGGCTGGGACGCAATACGCTTACCTTACTACACGTGTCTTTCTGTTGTGCATTTTTCCTGTCCGCAAAAGCGGCGGATGCCCCGAAGATTTCACCGCCGCCAAGTTACCCGTGGGTTTTATTTTCACTCCCTGTGTGACACAAGTTTCTGCGTAACGTGCGAAGTTGATGCTTCCTCTGCAGACTGCTTTACTCTCGCGAGTCATGTGACCAGAGTGTAATCGCAGCCTTTGCGATCAGAAAATCTCGTTTTATCATATCGTGATAGTCAAATGCAATTAATCGTTCAGTCCTACTTACCAGGCAAAGAGCAAAGGACAGAAAAAAACATCAGAAATAGTGTCGGATATCACTTCCCAGCTTGCTGCAGGGGCTCAATTAGGAAGTGACACTCAATCGAGTGGTCTCTGAAATTAACGAGGTTCACTCCGTTTCATTAAACTGTACTTAGCTGCAGGAGGAGCCCCAGACTTGAGAGGTCATACAGAAATAGTTCTTGATAAATGAACCTTGTTAAATGTACTGAGACTTGTAAGTACAAGCATTAAAGCCACAGAAGATAATTCTTCACTTGTACCAAAATTACTATTCTACAACCAGTACATGTTACGACATTAAAACTTACAGCTTTACACGAAAAAATAAATAAAAAGTACAGTTGACAGGAACATGTATACGGTGTGCAGACACAGTGATAGTGACGCCGGTTGTTGGGGACTGTAAGGGAAAGTGATCAACAGAGTCAGGAGGCAGCAGCTGGAGGAAGATGACGTGCTGTGGGAGTGATCCAGGAAGTGAAGTGATTGGCACTGAAGCCACAAACTAAAGTGTCTGTCCATGATGGGTTTACTCACTGACCGAAACCTTCCTCCTCTAGTTTCCCCTCATGATCTGAATTGGCTCAGAGTTGCAAAATGTTCGTCCTAACACCTAATTAATACAGTTTTGTTTCTTCTTTCAGGAATCTTCATTCACCGGAGACTACCCAGGTGAGGAAACCTAGTCTCACTTCCTCTGGATATTTTTAGATATAGTACAGATAAGATGAGAATTTTTTTCTTCCTGTGAAAAATGCAAATGTAATTCTAAAGAGCCATTCATGAGAGAAAGTCACAGGCAAGATATTCTGTTGTGTTTTTGGCTGAAATAGCGGATAAAAAAAATTCAAAATTAATGTTTCAAACCTGCAGCTACGACCTGAATTTATGCAGCAATGACGGTTTATAACTGACCCAATAAGGCCGTGGGACCAACAAGCTTTTATTTTTTTTCACCTCAAAAATACAAAGGACTTTACTTTGTAGCTTCATTTTGTAGCTTCTGCTGAGATTTTTCTTTTATATTTTCATGGCTAAAAAAGGCAGAATTGCAACAATTGTGAATGGAAATATATGGTAAAAACAAAATGGTGGAATAGAAGAAAATAATTTAAATTCTAATTGTTTGAGCCTAACATATTTTTTTTTTTTGTCCTCCAGCTTTCTACTTTAATGACTAAGCTGTTCAAGACCATCTTATTGGTTGCTGCCAGCAGGTACCAGTTTTGTTTTTATTCCAACAGAGCTGGAAAGAGGAAGGGAATTCAGTGTCTATAAAACAATGAAACCTAAGGAGCTGCAGTTACACCATGATTGCATAAATGCTGTTGTAGAGGCCTTTTCCTCACTTACAACGACCTAAGGGCAATGAAATCGAAGTGATGTTTTTAAGGGTCATAAAACCGCATGTATTTCTTCCTTTCTGTATGAAAGTCTTGAAGGGGGGTGTGTCGAATCCACTATCAGTATAAAAGATAAGAAAAGTTTGATGTGCTCATATAATGTTGTAGTTTCGAACTGTGAACTGTGTGCAGCTTATCTTTTGTCTCCAAGGCACAAAATGATGATTGCTGATACTAAATGTGAGCACAAATGATCAGCTGTTGTTTGACAGAATCCAGACACTTACTCCTTATTGGCTCAACTACTAAATAATAAGAGAGAAATCCACTCTAGGTTAGAGATTCATCCAGCTGGTGGTGAGGGTGGTTTGCAAAAGAGGAGGATCTCTTAACTCAAACTAGGCTTATTGAAGTTCAAGAATACATAACCATAAAACCGCTGAAATGTCTTCACAGTTCAGCCAAATTCAGATAGAAAAATGCAGAAAGTGTGGTAGCAGATGGTTGTTTAAAACAAGTTAAACAAAAGCCTCCATTGTTGGAAAAGTGTCTCATTATCTTGTCAGCGGCGCAGGGAAATGAACAGACAGCTACTGATTTAGTTGTGTGGGCTCTGGAAGAAAGGAAAGTTCTGGTTCTTTCAACAGCTACAGACTTGATTTCAAATCCTACAAAAAAAGTGGCTGCTGCTGTTTTAGAGGCCTAACTGACTTAATACAGGAGGGAGGTGACACATGAAGGAGATAGGTGTTGTTCTGTGACAGTTTTTACAAATATAAATCTGTACTTTACCACATGCTGCAGGTTTAAATAGTTTAAATAGATCAGCTGTTGATTAAAACAGTGTAATGTAGTGCCTTTAGTTGGCCACCAGAGGGCGCATTATGTCACCTGAAAGACCTTTTTAATCAAAACACAGGAGTAAAAAAAACTGAGGAAAGTAGAAAGACCAGAGGAGAGGCAGCCACTGCAGGACTCGATAAGCACTGAAGCAATGCATCTGAACTGAGTTCAAAATATTGTGTAAAAAAACAGCTGGAAGACAAAGTTTGCGAAGTAAAAACCGAAGTGCTGCTGGACAGACAGGAGACAGACAGGACGAACGGACTGAGGGACAGATGGACAGAGACATGGAGAGGGAAGACCAGTCAGGATAGCCCACCGGTTACTGTTGTAGGAGGGAATGTGGCCCCCACTCACGGCCACACTTTTGTTGTTGTTGGCTAACATCGTTTGAAAGAAGAGGAAGAGAAGGCAGATTAATGAGACAGAGCAAGATTAGAAACACACTACTGCTGCTCATACAGCTGCAAGCTAAAGGATGGCAGGAAGCCACATGCACTGTCACGTGAACGCCATAATACCCGATGGGCCATTTGTTTCACTGTCAACTCGACTGATTTGATGTTTTTAAGGGGCCACATCGCTGTGGGTCGCAGCTATCGTTCAACATTTTTACATTTGGACATATTTATGTAAAACAACATGACAAAGTTTGTGCCAAAATTTTAGGATTATTCCTTATTTTTTCGATTAATGGTCTGTTTGGGTTTATAAAATCTTGGGAAGTTGTGAAAACTTAAGCCCAAGTATCCTTGTTTGTCTGACCAAAAGTTACACCCCCCCAAAAAACAGTGCATTTTCAGTTTTTATGCTTGATAATAGAAATCATTGTTGTTTATTGTTTCTCAGACTAATTGGGGATAATAAATATCTACTACATGCAAAAATATACTGTGTATTGGTTCAGGTTTATATGATGAACAGCTATGATGATATAACAGCTTGTATAAACTTTTAGATCAGATTTGTAGTAAAATAAGAACAGCAGTTTATCAGTTTATAGGTCTCTCTGTGGTTCTGGTGCAGCCACGTCACCACTGGACCAAAAATCTAAAATGTCCTTTTTCTGTATTATAGCTGGTAATACGGTCCGTGTGCTTGGTGCTGCAGCAGTACCTGGTGCGGGCAGGTCCAGCTTTGCCCTCCTGAGCTCCGTCATGGACGCCTGTAGCTGCTCAATCACAAAGTCGTCCTCGAAGAAGAAGTCTTTGGACAAAGTGGCCTGCAGAAACTCCACCAGTTCTTCCATGGACAGCTTCATCAGGTGCTCTGTAAATCACACACAGTTCAAATAAATAAGACCTTTGCAGTGTTTGAGTGGCGGACACCAGCTGGTGAGCTGTGTGAACGGTCTTACTCTTGTGCAGTTTGAGGATAGTGTAGGACATGGCAGGGAGCAGCCTTTCACCCTCCAAGATGTAGATGTCCCAGATCCTGAGGGTGAGGGTGAAGGGGGTCTGAACACAAACAGAACAAAAGGTCAGAAGATCATCTCATTGTTTTCAGAGATGTTTTCCTTTGGCTCATATTTTCCATAACGAACAGGGCTGCAGCTTTGTATCTGTCTGTCAATACTTTATAATTTTTCTACTCTGTCTGTGGCTTCTGTGACTGGAGATAAACAAATATGTTTTAAGGGCTCAGTAATTTCCTTTAACAGGTGGGAGCTGTAGTTTTCAGCAAACGTACTTAGTGCATATGTTGGGGACTTGTTGGCTTTGGTCTTTTCATGGGATTTGATGACAATAAAAATACAGAATATAACCAGACATATCCTTTTTAACATGTTGTCACATATCACTTAGTGCACAGAGTGCTTTTATTTTCATTCCAAGTATCTGACCAGAGAACATTATTCAGTGGGGGGGGGGGGTGACCACTTATCACTAAGTGGAGATATGAAGCTTCAACAAAGAAACTGTAAAGCAGCAGCTTTGTAACATTTTCTTATTTCCCATGTGGAGTGAGCTTGCTGTTAATGTACTCACTCTGTCCAGGAAGCACTGGAAGAACCACTTCATGGTGTAGAGACTGGTCAACACCTCCTGACTGTCCTGCAGCAGCACAAACAGAAAACCCAGTCAGAGCATTGACATCAAAATATAAAGAAAGAGTCCTTCTAAATGAGTAAAACACATGAAGCTTGTTTCTTTTTTATGTCCACGTAAAGTCTCTACATTTTTACACTGAGTACATATTTTATTAAATAGTTAGCCGCTACGTGAAGATGTATCAGTGCTACTGAAAAAACATCATCCATCAGTTGTTTCATTTAATCCCTGAGTTATTTAGATGGATCTTTGAATCCTGGTACTATGAGCACTTGTTCATTATTCAGCCGTTGTTGCATTATTAATCGCTGCAGCAGAGTCGTGTGTCTCACCAGGTGCTGTTTCAGCTTGGGCATCATCTTCTTGAGGATGCGGTCGTGGTGCTCCTGGAAACGCATCAGCTTCGGGAAGCCGGGGACAAAAAACCCTGCAGGTGAGGAGAGAAGGGCCAGTCTGGTTAACTGGACTGGCCTAGACCTGAATGTGGAGTGTGTCACAGTCCTACCTGCTGACTCTTATTCTATTGGCCCGCAATTACAAACAGTGTTTACCTTTAATGTTTCAAAAACTTTCATGTTGGCAGCAGAACTTTAAGTCTCTCTTTGGTCCAGTTTCAGGGCCAACTGGTGAATAAAAATGTCTGTATGTCTGTTTATGGTCTATAATGCAGACCCCTGACTGTAGTGACATTTATGATAGTTTTAGTATCAGTCACTAGAGATTTATTAGCTCATTGCTGCTGCTAATTTGTCCTGAGTTCCTCCTCACTGATGCCTTTCTGTTGCTAATTTTATTAAGGCCAGCAAAGGTCCTGAAGTCTCACAGAGGTTTTGTTTTGAAGAAATGTCCACTAAGGATTTGATTTGATAAACACGGTCAGAAGACTGTGTGTACCAGCCACTTCAGTGTGTTAACACATGAAGGGTCTGATGCTCGCTGGATGCTCCTGCGTTGCATTTCGGTTGCAATGTCCACTGGAAGCATTTTAGAAGCTCCTGTTCTTCAGTAGCCACATTTTCAATATAGTTTTCAGTTGCCTTTATATTTTGTGTTTTACATGTTAAAAACACCTTTTTATCTCCCTGCTAGGTTCATTCGTAGCTGTTTGGAGTTTTTGAAATGTAAACATCTACTTTCACATTTCAAATCTGGATTGGAGGACACACTAACAGCGAGAATTCATTTTTAATCTGAAGAAAAACTAGTTTTGTCTGTAACAAATGAAACGTTTATGAATTTTAAGCTAACTGTTAGTACATACGGGCATTTCTGTACATTCAGAAGTGAATTTCACGTTTCATTCTGCTCCAGCAAAAATAGACCTGATGCACTCAGACATCGCAGCGAAGAAGGAAACAGCAACAAGTGAGATCACTCGAGCTTTTAATGTCGGCACTTCAGCTAGAAAGCAGCAGATGGTCTCCGGCGGCCACAACACAGCTGCATCCAGCAAACACGCTGTTGAAGTCAAGATAACCAAACGCTTTTGCCCATAAAAGTGTGTTTATGTTACCATGCATGGCATGCTTCTGCCCAGACAGTAGTTTGACCAGAGCCCAGAAGGCGTCCTCTTCATTCATGTAGATCAGCAGCAGAGCTGTGATCTGACTCATGCCCTGGCAGTAGCCCACCTCCTGCAAACAGACACAGCCGGTGCAGTGATGAGTTGATTCCTTACCGCTTATAAACCCTGTTTTCTTCTTTCTTATGTGAGGCGACAGAAATGAACAGAACAATGCCAATTCTAAAATGTTGTGTAGGGTTGCCTACAGTCGTTGTGTTCATATATTATTGTGTGTTTAGATATTTTTATGGCGCCGCTGATGTTTTTATCTGCACCATTTATGTTTGTAAATCTTATTTATTGCAGCTAGTATTTTACTCGAACCTTGTGTGATTGATTAGAACATCTGCACTTAGTGGGAGACATTAAAACATTTTGAAATTATTTCTGTTGTTGTGGATTAATCTGTCTAATTCATCCAAAACCTGAAATAACAATTTGGAAATCCAGCAACATAATTATTCCTACAAGATCTGCAAAAAAAAAAGGCGCGCACACACACAGCCACCCAAAAACGTTGTGAAAGCGTAGTAACCTTTGCAGTGTTCTGCAGACCGAGAGTGCGAATGACTCACCGTGTTGTACATGGAGTAGGCTGTGAGGACGTGGAAGAGAGCCTGCTGCCTGAGGACACAAACCACAATTACCACAAACGCCTGCAAATAATCCAGAGTTCAGAGCCGGATCACCAGTTTTAGTTCTGTTTTTTAACAGCTTCTAACTTCCAGTTCAAATACACATATGCAGCCTAGAAGCCTCTCGGGTGTCAAACGGATAAATGTGAAGTAAAACATGCCGTTCAGACAATCAAGACTGATCTGTGTTTCTTATTGCAGAGTAGCAGAATTAAAAATCAGTACAGTGATGGTAAAATGTGACGGCAGGTGTACTTCCTGTGTGGCGTATACGAAAGGCTGCTGATTCTCTGGTTTACGATTCATCAGGAACTGTTTGTCAGATCTACGTAACAAAGCAGAAGTCCAAACAGAAAAAGGGGACATGAGCCCTCTCACTTCCACACTGGGAAAACTCAGTGTGAGATTTTAGGAATCAGTTGGGGCGGATTCACCACCTTCTTTTGATTATTTATACTTTCTGTGACCGATTAAACCACAAAAATCCTACGGCTCTTGTCTGACAGAACGCCTGTTCCTGCAGCTATCCACATTATTTTAGTGCTGCATGCTCTGCCACTGTTCAGGTGCCAAATCCTGTGGTGTTTGTGCCCAGCAACACCATGTCGTTTCCTGAGAAGTTAAAACCCTACAATCAGCTAGAAAATGTGATTTATACATAAGTAAATGTGTTTTCTTCTTCTGCTTGGATCGTGACTTTGCATGTCTGACACACAAAACCTGATCAACACGATGGTTAATCAGTGTGAAGACACAGTGGACTCACAGCATCTGACACCTGTGAGTGTTTTTAAACCCTTGAACCAATTAAATTGCTGCATCACAATTTTCAAGGTGTCATTAATCCCTCACCCATGACAAGATTTTCACCAATGCTATGTTAGCTACAGTCTGCTATGTAAAACAATGTGCATGCTAACAGCTGAGTTCTGCTGTTTGGTCCACAAGGGAGCAGCTTCGCTTCCTATGAAGGTCATTAGAATTTACATTTTAGCTTGAATGCTTTGTTTCAGGGACGTCACAGCATACATTTTGAGGTCTAGCTTTTAAATAGTTTCCACTGGCTGTTGGTGGATGTACAGTCCTCAAAAGCCATGATGTTTTTCTGTGATCTAAGATTAAGTACCAGGTCAGAGAAGCAGTTTGTGTTGAGCGTTGTTACAGCTAAAGGAAAGCGTGGTTGTTAAAGCAGCGGTGTATCCTGGAGAGACTCACTTGACATCGTAGCGATGCATGAACATGATGTGGTCCCTGTAGGTGCGGTTCACATCCAAGTCAATCTGGCGGATGTCCGGGGAGACTCCTCTGGCTCTGGCCTTTAGTTTCTGTAGAACCAGAAAGAATAAGAACAGAGTGGCAGAGAAGACTGAGAGGAAAACATTTAAACTGAATACTGAGAAGTCGGGAAAACATCTAATAACAATCGATTAACTACAAAGATTGTTTATGATGAAGTGCCGCATCTCAAGTTTGACCCAAGTTCAGTCTAACTGGTGACCAACTGCTTTAAACTGAAATGATGTGTACGGGAACAGTTTTGTTGGCTGGGACGTCATATCTGATGTTTAATCTGTCAGATTTGGCATCTTCCAGGTTAAACATAAAGGATTATTATTGACGGAGCTCCCCTGCTCAGCAGACAAAATGTTTTCTCTTCCTCATTTCGTTTGCTCGTTTACTGCATTTGCCCTAAACTCCAACACTTCTAGTCAGCAGCTGCAGGCAGCGACGCACTGATCCCGCCGGTGTTGTGCCCAATTCTGCCTCCCGAGAACTGCACACACCTCGCGGCTGGTAAAGCTCGTTTATGCTGAGAAAAGAGGTGGATGCAAATCTCGGCAGGTAGCCTACAACATCTGTTCTGCTGAATTCTGCACCCGCCTCTTAAGGTCCTTTTCAGACACTTTGCTGTGCTCACTGATCAAACGCGGTAATCAACACATCTTTTAGCTGAATGTCAACGAAGCTACTTCTACTAAGTGTAATAAAATATTAACGACTCTAAGAGTTAAAAAAAATACATACTTTGAATCATTTATCACCATTGATGAACTCCATGCATGATAACATAGCGTATAAAAGCAGTATGTGGAGGTGCGTGCAAAACTCGGCGTAACACCGCCTAAACTTTCTAATGAAATCCAAAGTTTGTATCGGTGTGGAGCAAAGGGTCTTTAACAGTGTGCAGAAAGAAGCGGTGCAGCTTCACACAAACACAAGTAACCTTCCAAACCCACATCTTGCCCACAGTAACTGTGGAGCTCAGTGAAATCAAATAAAGCACGGTGCGAATCTTTATGAGGCTCGAGCGGTGATGAAGGCTGCTGGGCAGCACTCGTTTTATAAACTGGTGCGGGAGAGTGTAAAGTGCCGGCAGGGAGAGCCAAGACATCCATACCTCGTAGAAGTCTTTCTTCTCCTCCTTTATTTTGGGAACGTCGAGCAGCTGACACCACACCTCCCCTCGGAGCTGCAGGGGAATTCCCTTATAGATCCTCCTGACCAGCTAGAAGGAAACAAACAGCGGGGAGGTCATTGTTAGGAAGGCCTTCAAAGGGGAACAGCTTCACTCACCTCAGATACACCCTCGACATTTAGACCAGAGGAAAGGTTTTTGTAAAGGTTTTAGTCTGACACAACATCGGGCCTTTCATTAAATATCAAACACTGGTGTTAAAGTTTTCCTGACAACAAGACCTGACATAAAAATACATTTTCTGTTCATTTTTAATAGATTCGTTAGCTTCTGAAAGCCTCACCTGCAGAGGGTGATCCTGCTTTAAGCCCTGAAAACAATGCCAGTAGCGTGTTTGTGCCATAAAGAGGCTGTTTTGAATGTCACTTTGCTTAGTTTTTATATCATTGCGCAGTAAATCTGGACTGTTGTCCGGACAAAACAAGGACTTTGAAGATGTCACTTCTGTAAAACATCAGAATGTAGTGAAAAATACATCGAGACCGGCTCGATAATTGATGGATTCATTAGGGGAAAAAATAACTGAAGAGAATAATCATTAGTTGGAGCCAGGCCCAGTTTTAAAATCCTGCAAACCTCAGAACCAACTGAACCCCCTGGGAAAGATCTTTAAATCACAGACCACCACCAGATGAACGCCCGTCTGTTGACTACTGTCTTTGTGAGACAGTGTTTTTCACAGATCGTTTTTTCACAAACTGTTTTACATTATTCATACTGAAGAATTAGTTTTGGATCTTTATTATCCTTCATTCTGTAAAAACAGTAATGAAAAGTGCTTTAATTCGTTTTGTGTTTAATACAAAGTCTTTGTTTGGTTCTTGTTAATCAATTATTGTTGCTGTCGTGGTGTGTTTGGAAGAAATTTACTAAATTCCACTTACAAAGGTGTGGATTTATAACCTTCTAAAAAAACTTTTATTCTTGGTTTTATATCATTTGATCCACAGACTATGACTTCTTATGGATTTTTATTAATAAATTCATTAATAGAAAACAAGTTTGATTGGATAAAAAGAGTAGCGCAGAGTAGCAAAGTGAAAAACACTCAAAGGTTGTTGCTGCTGCAGACCTCGGAGATGCAATCAGAGCCTCTGGCAGTTGCCAAAATTTATTCAGAATAGAGAAACCCATCAAGCGAGCTGCTCTCAGCGTGTCAAAGATACAAACTGTGTATGCATCAATGTACTCGGCGCTCTCCCCGTGCAAAGGCAAAGGGCTTTGGAAGGTGAACCGCCGCCATCTGGCTGGATGAGCTCCAGGAGAGATTGTGGGCAGAGAGACGGAGTTAGAGAGATTGCTATGCATGCAGAACAGTCCAAAGTTATTCAGCGTCCACAAAGAGATGGAAAATCAGTCGGACTCCGGGCGAGGAAGATTAAGTCTTAAAACCCAAACTGCTGGAACAGCAAAGCTAATCGGAGCAGTGAATTCTCCGTCTACAGCTATTAAAACCCAACCGGCCGGAACACTTATACAGCAGGTGTGTGACTGGAAATGTGCTGCACAGGTGACTGACAGGGGACGTGAATCAAAGGGACAGTCCTCCCCCTTCTGTTTGGGGGCTGAGTTCATCCCAAGGCTAAAAGTAGCTGCTTACTGGTGAACTTATATTACAGGGGCTTCGTCAGGATTCACAAGTTTTCGGTCAGAGAGTAAATCACAAGGCGTTTCAGCGATCAGGCTACCTGCCACGAGGCCACCGACTCCTGAGTCACTGCGGAGCCATTTACACGAGCTGTTTCAAGTGTCGCATACCCAGATAAAATTCAGATTAGATTTAAGACACTTTCACTTCCCGTGTGTGTCTCTGTGGGTCAAAGCAAAAATCAAAACACATGAATGAATTATTTTAACGAACTACAAGCGCGACAACAGTTTTAATGTCAGCTCAAACTCGCGGCCCTCTCTCACCCTCACAGATCATTCAGTGGCTGAACTGTTCAGGGATCAGATAAAAGCTGCAGCAGCTCACTTGACTGTATGTGTAGAAATCAGTGGAGCAACTTCTGCTCTTTAACGTACATGACAGCCTTAATATTTATAGGTTTCAGACTGTTGGTCGGACAAAACAAGACATCACCTTAGACTGGGAGATCAAAGTGCATTTTACTATTTTTCTACATTTTGTGGAATGTATGGATTAATTAAGACAATGATCAACAGATTAATCGATAATGAAAATAATCGTTAGTTGCAGCAACTATTTCGCTCGATTTGCAGATTCAACAAACAGATCAGTCATTATTCTCCTTTGTTTTATAAAAATAACTTTTGTTAATGAAATTCAATGGATTTTGTTCCTCGCAGGACTTTCCCAGACCAGAGACTAACCTGTGCCGACCACTGTGGACGAGCTGATTAAGTTCATTCATAAAACATATCGCCCATCTTAGGAGTCTTATTTTAGGAGCTCTCTCTGCTTTGGAGTGAAATTTGGCCACTGAGGAGGAGACTGAACTTTTCCCCTCAGGAGGACGAAATACGGCCCCTCGTCTGAGTGACTGGAAGGTTTATTATGAAAATTCTCCTGTAACATTTGTACAGATCCAACATTTGATTTTGCCGGAGATTCAAGTGAAAAACAGAGTCAGAGAGCTGATTTAGACGTGTGCGGACTGTAAACTCGCCTAAATGCCAGAGCGTGTGGTGCACGTGATGTATGTGTGTGTGGTTGGTGTGTTTTCCTCTTTGCACAGTGTTGTGTGTGTCATATCATAATTAATCACATGTGGTTGTGTGTGTGTGTGTGTGTGTGTGTGTGTGTGTGTGTGGAGTATCCGAAGCCTACACACTCCATCAACCCCTATCACCACACTTGGGACTCACTAGTTTCTGGTGCAGCAGCCTTGTAATTAGGCTCTGATGAGCGAGTCAATGAGAGCATCTGTTAGACTAATCATCCTTCGAGTGTGCGTGTTTGTGTTACACTAAGACACGTGTGTCAGCATTTACGAGAATCCGTGCAGGTCTAGTTATTGTTGTTTTTTACTTTTACACATGTAATATGTTTATACTTAAAGCGAATTTAATCCAATTAATCTTATTTCCATACTGTATAGACGCCTTATTTACTGTGCGCATGCATACAGCTCATTGTTTTTACAGAAGGAAAAAGCAACCAGATGTTTTTAAAAGGAGCAGATTTTCAGTCGGAGTTCAAATATCCAACAGGTGTTGTTCCAAACTCGAAGCTCCTCCAGCTTAGAAAACCCTGAGCTAAAACTTGGGACAAACCTGAATACAAGCTGAAACCTGCACTGCAAAAACTGAGCTCTCAAAAACAAGAAAAAAAGCATTAAAATGGGGGAGAATTACTTAAAATAAGCAAAATTATCTGCCAACAGAACGAGAATATTTCACTAAGGCCAAAAAGACTTGAAACAAGTGAAATTCTCTGACATAAAAGAAGAAATATCTTGTCAGACAAAAAACATTTGGCTTCAATTGAGATAAAAAACCTTACTAAGTTTTTAGTTTTTGCAGTGTACAAAGACTAGAAAAACCACACGAAGATTGTTTCCACCAACTTGCACAAATTTTTTAGCCTCTGACGGTGGCGAAGGAGCTTAAACAGCAAATACAGCAGACGACATCCTGAAACGCTGGTTAGTAACCACTGATGTTCTGCAGGTAGACGACCCCGTTAACGCCAAATGTCGATCGATACGTGGACGACAAAAGCACAGCGTTTGGCAGCGACTGGATCTGAAAACTTCAGATTTGAATCTTTACAAGGAGATTACAAGGTAGGGGTGGGAATCACAGAGGCCCCACGATACGACATTATCACAATATTTATGTTGCAATTCGATTTTATTGCGATTTTAAATATATTGAGATATTTTGCAATTTCTTACCTTTTTCCATCTTCTCATTAGGTCCCTAAAGTCAAACTTTATAAACATCTGTTTATCTAAAAAGATGCATTTCTCGGTTTGTTCATATCACTTTTTCAGTCCTCTATAAGTCCAGTTAAAGGAGAAGTCCGGGCAATTTTGAAGTTAATCTTGATGGTTATACCTTTGTGAGTTCTGTCTATAGAAAAAAAAACGAGCTGGATTGGTGCTTCAACACGGAGCTGCTACAGCTGATGCCCAGAGCTCCCACTCAGCTAAAACGGCAGTTATGGGGGCATTTACATAAAGAGTGTGTTTGTGCCTCTTAACAGACACAAGATGCAATTAAAGTATTCATTCATTTCACACACAACATTATTTTAAGGACAAATTACAATGGTAACAGGAAGGTTTGTTTGTTTGTTTTTTGTTGTAGTTATATTTATATGTTTTTTTTATGGTGTGAGTTTGTCTTGAATGTTATATGTTGTATGTAGATATTGGGCCCCCTCCTAAAAGCTTTAATAGCTT
>JAPMOB010210154.1:0-10712 GCA_029875015.1 Lepomis gibbosus | reverse complement strand
TATATATATGTACCTAAACTTCTGTTATTTTATCTTGTCCTCTGTCTCAGTAAATTAAAGATTGTTGATTGTTGCTCTGTTGACCTTTCTTATGCATATGTTTGTAAAGCACTCGTGTGTGACTTGACTTTACTTAGCATGACTCTGATCTATAGCTTTTGGTGGCACAGTAGCTTAGTTATTTGGGATGCTGCAAAAAGCCACTGTAGTGCCTTAGAGCGCAACTCAAACTCTGTACCAGTGGTGCTAGTATTCAACTGACCTTGCAGTCGTGGAAAATTAACACCAGTAAGAAATTTGCCTGCTGTGATTTATAGTCACACAATCAGTGGTTATTTTTGCAATATGCAAAAAACTCCACAGTCCCGATGTCGTCTGTCTTTCTGTCACATAAAAAATGCTTGTGCAAACAAACACACATTCACACATATACATGTGAGCCAGGTAGCAGAGAACAGTAGTCATTTGGGAGACGCAGGTGAAGGACGATCAGAGACAAAAAACGCTGACAAGGTGAGAGTGATGTAACAACATTTATTATTTTTTTAATATTTGATTCGTAAAATAATAGAAATTCCTGATGTTTTATGATTGTTACCAAGTACTTTCTCCTGACTGAACAACAATTTTACTTACTTTAACTTACAACTTTACTTTAACTTTAATATTGTAGATTTATTGTTGATATTGCTTAAAAAATATGTTTTTTTTATACCTATAATATCGTTTATCTACAAGACATGAGACCGTCTCAGTTATTTTTATAAGGTACCTTTCAGTGTGATGTTTACTTAATATCCTGGATGATTCAAGTTTAATAACACAAAAAGTGCAGGAAAATGAATGTGCAAATGTACTAAACATAGAGTAGCTTTGGCAATATTGTTACTATACATTCATGCGAATAATAATAAAGCTAATTTGAATTTAAATTTGGTGTTGCATTGTATAATAATGTCACGTTGCATTTATCTGGAATCAGGTTTTTTGATTGTTTGTCTCAAGAATTCTTAAACATATATGTGTAATGTATTTTCGGCCAGGTTATACTATGACAGAGCAGGTTGACATAATAACTTTTAATTAGTTAGACTTAGTTGAATTTGCTGAAATAATTGTTCTATTATAAACACAGACGCATAATTTATTGCAATATGAAATGTTGGAGTACCGGGTTGATTTATGTGAATTTTTTGTTCAAGCTAAATAATGTGTTGAGTTATCCTTCCAACAAAGATAAAATTAAGTTGGTCTTTTCTCTGTCTGTTCATCCAGTCATCCATACAAATAGACATGTCAGTCGGTTCCTCCTCCAACTCCTCCCTCAATTCTTCACTTGATACTTGCCTCAGCTCCAGAACCTCCATTTCCATCTCTACAGCCCTCGCTGTCAGCTACAGCCTCCTCCTCCCCCTCTTCATCCTCGTCCTCTACGTGGGCTTCCAACAATGGAGGAAGCAGCGCTCTGTTGCCACGGTAGCGATGATGAGCCACTCTGACATCTTCACCTTTAACATGGTTGTCCTGGAGCTGATGAGTGTGTCGGGGTCTTACCTTTGCTGTTATGGCACCTACACTAATCACACCAGCGTGACGAATGTGGGGATGGGCATGTTCTCTCTCCCCTCACCTGGCCAAATTCTGTTTCACCTCCTGACCTGTGTGGAGCGCTACCTGGCTGTTGTTCACCCCATCACCTACCTGAGCCTGAGACAGGCGGGTATGGTCAGGATCAGAAACATCAGCATTGGGTGTGTTTGGTTGATTTGCTTTGGATCACTGGGTCTTTCAAATCTCATTGCGATATCTACCATCTGTACTTTGTTGCTCTTGCTCTTGTCCTCTATTATTGTCTCTTTCTGCAGCCTTTCTATCCTCTGCATTCTGATTCGTCCACGGCCAGGGAAAGTGGGCGGGAAAAGGCAGCGGGTCGACCAATCAAAGCAAAGGGCTTTCCTTACCATCATGGTCATAATGGGAGCTCTATTGTTGAGGTTCTTGAGTGCCTTGGTTTCCATTGTGATATATTATGTATTACTGTTAAGCTCCAGTGATGTTTGTTTAGTGATGTTGTCGGCAGTCTGCTTCACTCTGCCCAGCAGCCTGGTGTTGCCTCTGCTGTTCCTACAACGGGCAGGAAAACTGCCATTTTGTAAACAAAACACTGTGTCAGCCTAAGAACTGGGTTAGAGCATTTAGTGGAATATGTTTCAGTTTAATAGTGAGGACTTCCATTTGGGATTCGGTAACAAAAGTCTTGTTCATTTTCTCATGATGAAACTTCCAGCCACTGAGGTCATTATTTTTTTGTGTACACAGATAACTTTGAGTGGAAGCTAAAGATGAAACTGGGTAAAAGATTAAGCACTTTGACTTCTTCTCCGTAGCTATGGCAGCTGGGACTCATGGGTATTAGTAGTATTTAGATCAATTCACTAAATTGAACTGACTAAAAATAAATGAGTGGTATTTTTAGATTTTCAGAAAGTCGTTAGTTGAGTAACACTGAATGTTTAAAAATGTTTAATTTAAACAAAATAACATTATTGTGGGAAATGTTCTCCTTCTTTGCAACTCTATTGCTGTACATAATGTCATCCTCCTTTTTGTGTTTTTATTATTATTTTAATTTTTTCTTTTAACAACAAAAACAACAAGAATCTTCTTTCAAAACTCCCAACGATTGCCATAGCAACATTTAAACAACATAAGCATGGACACACATAAAGACTCAGAGGATACACAGGTGTTCTCGGTCACATTATAGTGTCTGATTTGAATAAGCAGCAGCCTTAGTTCACATGTCATTTGAATCCTGTCTGCCAACAGGTACACAAGTATTTGTCCAATTTCAACAGTCTATTCGTTGAGATTTAAAAAAACAACAGTTTCACAAATAAATTAGGAAATTCTGATTTTCCACCACTGGTTAAGGTTTGATTGGGGCCAATGTTTGTGTATTCATTATAATTTCAGATAATAGTAGGCTACTATACAGCTTGCCACTAGTACAATAGTAATTTCAGTTAGACAAAACAGCAGTTTCTTTTCTGTGGCTTTTTTTGATTCATTAAATAATCTTACAAAAAAAATGCTACCTGCTGGTCAGTCTCTGATTTCTTTACGCTAAGTACTAAGTTGTCCATAACTGTTAATGCCGAACAATTAGTTGAACATTTCAAAAGTTTGCTGTAGCACCTCATCCCTTTCCAGGGTGTGATTGGTCAGTTCACGGAAAGTGACTTTGACGAGCAACTTCACGCAGACGGCTGCATAAAAAGGCGCCCGAGCTTCTCCTTCCTCTGTCTCTGCAGAGATTGGCGAGAACAGGTGAGCACAACTTGGCGCCCAGAGAGCCGGCAGCTTGAGCTGATCTGGTTGTAACTCTGAAGTCGTCACACAGGGACGCTGGGTCAAGACCATTTGGTGTCAGTTTTTAATGCATTGGGAAGTCCTAGCATCATTGTACATCATTGTGCATACGCAAATAGATCTAGCGTAAATAACTCAAAAGTTATAATCAATTAATCGCTTTGTCTATAATGTATCAGTCAAATGTCTTGTGTTGTCCAACTAACAAAGGTATGCAGTACCTGAAGCTGGAGCCAGGAAATGGTTTTTGCCTACATTTTTTTTTAATTATTATTAAATGATGTGCCAGTTCATTTCCTGTCATGCACAGTCTTGAACTCGGAAAAGTACATCTGAATCCAAATGTTCATATTAAGGGAACAATTGACCCGAATCCTTGCAAAAATATACTGAGGAATACCTAAATTGCAAGGCTGTCTGTGGGATAGTCAAGGAAGTTGTAGTATAATGATGTAACTTTATTCAAAGGATGCATTCAGTGTGACAATACTTGCTCTCAATTGT
The DNA here is from genome assembly GCA_029875015.1 of Lepomis gibbosus. Lineage (NCBI taxonomy): Eukaryota > Metazoa > Chordata > Actinopteri > Centrarchiformes > Centrarchidae > Lepomis > Lepomis gibbosus. Next base: position 6,836 of record JAPMOB010210154.1, on the reverse strand, counting down.
TAATGTGAGTTTGTTTTGGTTGCGTGATCTCTGCACCTCATATGATAAACTGATGCAGAACAAATTGCTTGATATGAGTTAAAGTGTTTTTTTTTTATTTAATCAAGAATCCACCCTGCTGAGGTGTTTACGCTATGATCTCTGATAATGGGAAAAATGCATGTGCCTGCTGCAATTTAGCGGAAAATCTGTCATCAAATGTGCATCTGTTTTGCAATATGCAAAGAACCCCACAGTCCTGGTCACACCAGTTTCTCTCTTACACAACTTAGATTAAAAAAACACACACACAGTATTCACTCATGACACACATTTATTAACATATATTTGGACCAGACAGCAGAGAAAAGTCAGTGAGTTTGGAGACGCAGGAAAAGGACGATCATGAACTGCTGAGGTGGGTGTTTGTTTATGTACTCGCTCTTTCTTTGCTTCAACACAAAAACCTCAGATTCAAACTTCAGTTCACTGCCAGGAAATATTCTTATTGATTAAGACTTTAATTTTTACTTTAGTCCAAGAAATGCACTTGTGACACTTATTGTTGGCTGTATTAATTATGCACAGTTTGGATTTGTAGATGGATTACGAATGCAGGATTTTAACTTGGATTATTTTTACATTGTTGTATTGATACTAAAGAGTAAAAGATTTTCTCTTTCACAACTGATACTCAGCCGTTCTCACTCCCAAGTCATCACATATGGACACATAGTTCAAGGCGCTGGGGGAACCCCTATAGCGTCATATTTCAACACTAAAGGTATGTGTTATATTGTTAACAGAAAAGTCTGAGTAAGTAGGTTGTTGTGGTGGACAGGGGCATCAGAAACCAGACTTTCACCAAGGAGACCAAGAGGTTTTGTTCACCATGTGAAACAGAAAGACAACATTGATTGTTTTTATTTAAGTTACGTAAGTTAAGCTTGTAACGTTACTTAACTTACTGTACTTAAGGGACGTTATTTTAAGCCAAACCAGGGTTTTTTCCTAAACATCACCAAGTAGTTTTGTTCCCTAAACTTAACCAAATGCGATTTCTAACAACATTAACTACTAGTTTTATTTTGAAATTTTGGCCAGATGTTGTTTGTTGTTTCTAACTTGAAGTCGGTTGTCAAGTTAGCAACAATCCCTGTCCAAAACCGATGTGATTAAAGGTGTACCCAGGGCGTTAAAAAGCGACGCCAAGGGGGACAGTAGTACAGTATACCAATATATACATACATAGATTAGATATAGATATATAATATGCAGATAATATTAACTATATACACACACCGCATAGGTGCAATAAAAATATATTAAATATAACTGATATATTCTCAAATAATGTATTAGTAATAATACATATTAGTAGTATTATTGTTGTGTTAATATCACTGTGAAATATATTCTAAAATATTCAACAGTGTAATATATAATATAAACTATCTAAATTATGTTCCAATTAGTTTGGACTTTAGAATTTTTAGATGTATTTATTTGCACAGTTCAATTTACATAGAAATGGCAAAAAAAAATTACAAATTATATAATGTGCAGCAAGAGGCAGAAAACCCAAATGGGGGTAAATTAAATAAAATCCTAATTTTATTATGATATAATTGTGGTCTTGCTATCACAGAGCTTTGGTGATCTCATACATGCTTTTTAAATGTATGATATTGCTAAATTGCTACCATAAAGTTTTTCTTTAATTCAGAGTCTAGCCTCTGGTTAACCTTTGATTATTTTAATATATTCTCTCTAAACCTTGTTTCTTCTCCTCTCCCTCCTTTCCAGACCTCCATGTACATAAATATGTCATTCAACTCTACCTTTACTGATTTCCCTCCTGATGCTCCTCACCTCTCTGCCAACTCCTCCCTCCTTCCACTGCAATGCTCCACGTCCAGCCAAAGCATATTAATCATCACAGCCTTCTCCATCACCAACATCCTCTTCATCCTCCCTGTCTCCGCCCTCGTCGTCTACGTGGGGTGCCAGCGATGGAATCAACAGCGCTCCGGTTCCACAGCGGCAGCAACGAGCAGTCATTCTGACATCTTCACCTACCACTTGCTTGCCATGGAGATTATCACAGTCTTGGGCTCCCTCGTCTATTGTGTCGGTGCATACGCTGATGTCCCAGAGATGATGACGCATAGCTTAGACATTTTCTCCACCACCTGGGGTGTAAAAATTTACTTTCATTCCCTGACCTGTGTGGAGCGCTATCTGGCTGTTGTTCATCCAGTCACCTACCTGGGTCTGAAGAACCAGGGTGGGGTCAGGATCAGAAATATCAGCATCGTGTGTGTTTGGCTCTTGTGTCTTGTATGGACTGGTTTAGCCTCTCTAACCACGGTTAACATGATTTTGTATTTCTGCCTTGTGGCTCTCGCCTTAATTGTTGTCTGTTTCTGCAGCCTCTCTGTTCTCTGTGCTCTCAGGCGCCCAGGGCCGGGGGAAGTGGGTGGGAAGAGGGAACGGGTTGACCGAATGAAGCAGAGGGCTTTCCACACCGTTGTGACCATAATGGCCGTGCTGTTATTGTGCTTAGGAGGGATGCTGGTTTGTGATGCTCTTGAGGCCTCACTACTGCTGAGCGAAATTGATGGGTGTGTGGTGATGACGTCTGCGATCTGGTTCTCTCTTCCCAGCAGTTTGGTGTTACCACTGCTCTTTCTACACCGGGCAGGAAAACTGCCAGGCTGTAAACATGACACAGAATCAGCTTAAAGGTTGGACTGTGTTTGAGTCTCATAATTTTGATTTATTTACTCTAAACTTATTTAATGTACTTTCTCTAAACTGTCAGATTGATTAGCTTGGTTTTTGACTATTGTTTTCAGTGGGGCTGCAGACCTTTTAAAACGTTTTGACAATTGCTTTGGGACAATTTCAAGTTTCAGCACCAATAAAAAAAAAATGTTTTGTCAAAGACTGACAACATTTAAATTAAAATCAGAAATGCTGATCAAACAATAAGTAAACACGATTATAAATCTGACTAGACAGTTTTTGACATAAATAGTATTGTCACCCAAAAAAAAAGTACTGTTTGATGCCTTTGCTATAAGTAATTGACAACTTTTACATATTGGGTTCATATGGGTTCTTTAACGTAGATGTTAAATGCTGATGTTGTGTGTAAGCCAAAGTTATTTGCTATTATTACTATCTATCTCCTAGATAGTTGTTATTGGTGGTAATTAGAGCCTTTCCTCCTAAGAAAAAAGACCATATATGTCATTTTGGCCACACAAAATTACAACTCATGTTTATGTTTGTTGTGGTAGCGACCTCTAGTGGCTATACAATGCAAGTAAGTTGGCAGCCCTACATCCAGGAGACCAGCGTTCAACTCCCATGTGCAATTACATTTATTTTAATAAAGTTACGTACTAGCGTTGGCTATGTTAACATTAGCTTTAGCATTAACTACATTAGCTTTGTAGCATTAGTTTCATAGCATTAGCTTAAGCTACATTAGTTTTGTAGCATTAGCTTCATAGCATTAGCTATAGCTACATTAGCTTCATAGCATTAGCTAGCTGACAGGCCCTCTGAAGCCCCTTTTCCTCACCCTAACCTTCACAGGGTGTGTGCCTAAACCTAAGTCAGTTCTTTGTGCATGCCAATTGGTGAACCCAACAGCTGTGCAGATCGGCATGACTTATATGTTAGCAGTAGGGTTCTCCTCCCTTGTGTCGTGGCGATTTTCCCGTGTTTATGTCATGTGACGTAGGTCACGTGATTTCCATAACGAAGGTCTGGTCGGCCGCTATTGTAAGATATGCTCACATGAGTCATTTTTAGAACAGCGACGGTAGAGGCGCTATTTTAGGATACGGTCATATGAGTCGTTTTTGGGGGTTGGTTAATACGACCTATGTTGTTGATTAAGTTGGAGGACCTGCTGGGTAATTGTTGCTAGAGGGTGCAAGGGGATTCTAGACTTTACCTGTGGTGTTACTAGGTGGATCCTAAAGGGTTGTAGACAGTTATTGGAGTGTTGGTAAGTGTTTACTTTCTTGTTGATTAAGATGTTGTTCCAGGTGGTTGCTAGTGTGCTGCACAACAGTGTCTATAATGTTGGCAGATGTTTACTAGATTGTTTGAGGTGGTTGCTAGGAAGTTCACAGGAATTGCTAATGACTTTAACCTTCTTTGGGTAACCCACCAAGTTTGCTTGGTATGATTTCTAAGATGTCTGTTAGCCATTTGCCTTCTCAATAGCTAGCTAGCGGATGCTAAGGCTTTTTCTGGGTGTCATCAAACCAATGGGCATTAAATGCACTTCATAAGCATAATTAATTATTGACCTAATAATTCATAGCTAGTATTCTCTCTATCAAAACACTGTCATGTGATGACCTGTTATGTTACATTTTCTTCAATAAATAGTCATGATAAAACTACTGTACAGGCTGGATTGGGTTGTTTCCTTCACAATAAGCGTATCTTTGACCAGTAATTTTTCATCATCGGGCTAATTGTGAATTTCAGATCTGATGTGTTTCTGTTTCCAGAAGGCACAAAGGTAGTAGCTAATGGCAATGATAATAACTAAATAATAATTTAGTGTGTGAGCTGCCTGTCACTCCGGTAAGTACAATGAGGGAGTCACAGATCTCATTTATTGTTATTTCCCATCATTTATTGTGCATATACACAACACTACCCCAGCGTTTAGTTGATGCTCACTATTACTGGACTTAAACACAGTCCAATGGAGCTATATTTGACTCCAAACCAAATAATTCAGATGTTGTCACAGCTAATAGTTGCTAATAACATGCAGACAGAAGATACAGCAGAAATGAGTAAAGGCAGTTTACTTGGTTGCAAAACAGATTAAAGTAACTTGAGAAACAGCAGGGGGGAATAAAAACAGAGACTGGGCAGGTGACAGGAAGGCACATTGAACTTCATTCACCTCAGGTTCAGTTTAGCTCAGTCTATATCCCACATAGGACATCTGACTTGCAGCATAGCAAAAAAGGCTAAAAGAATTGACCAATCCATTAGGAAGCAGAATTAGGAACCATATATTTCTTTAAAATGATATGCTGGAATAGTAAGAATGCTAAGCTTTAGCATTGTAGCGTGTGTGTGTTTTTAGATTGATCCAATAGTGCTAAAACAACATCTGTGTGGAAAAAGCAATAAAAAACAAAAAAATATGCAAAAAATCATCAGCAAAAAAAAAGAAAAGACACTAGTTTGATCCTTTATAGTGCAGTGTTTTTATTTCATTTAAAATAATCAACCATCATTACTTCAGCACAGCTTCCCATAGTATAGGAAGAAATAAACAACACAGACAAAAGCAAACAAATATAATATATAAATAAAGGTTTAAAATATGGACAACTACCCAAATATAATATAATACAACACAAATATGAATACATCTAAAATATTGTGTTCAACAAGGCAAATATGAATATAAAGAACCTCAAATATAATATGAAACAATCCAAATATAAACATACCTCAAATATAATATACAACAACGCAAATGTCACATGTTGACTAAGGAATCAACATAGCCTTGGTGGTTGTTTTAACTTGTGTATCTTTTTGGTCAATTCTAATTACCAACTATGAGTAGTGGAACAGGAAAACATTGATTTAAAGAGTAACTGAAAACACACCACACAAATACCCGTCCAGATTTGGTCAACTGGGGATTTGAACGCTGATTCTTTGGCTCCCATGAGAGTTGGTTTCTATTAACCTTCTCGATAACATCACATGTCTTAGACTCTTATTTTGTTTAAATTTAAAACGCTTAAAACAGTCTTGATGGTGTTTGATCCAAAACTGTTGCCGCTGTACAAGTGACAGCAGGACATTAAATATAACAGCAGACTAAACGTCTGACCGAAACATTTGATATTTTTGCAGCAATGCTTTGATATTGCTGAATATTATTACTACTTCTTCCTCTTCTTCTTCTTCTTTGAACATACGTATTTGACATATTGATAAGTTTCTGCACTGCCAGAATTTTACAGGAAGAGGAAGCGCTTCCTCTTGTCCGTATTCAGCTACTGCAGAAACATGACGACGCAACATGGCAAAGTCCATGTAAGGGGGGTACCTGTGGTAACATAGATATAAATGGCTCATGGTAATAAAAACATAACGGTTTAGTATGTTAGGTCTTTATACACCCATGAAAACATAGTTATGGATCTGATATTGCATTTATGTCAAAGCTCCTGTTTCACGTAGGCTCACTATTACCTTGACCCCTCATCTTGATTCTGAGTTTTTTCTAAAACATGGCAGTTTCCCTGTCTTGTGTAGAAACAGCAGAGGCAGAACCAGACTGCTGGGCAGACTCAAAAACATCCCTGAATTCATCAACATACACAAATCTTCTTTATGAATTGATTGCAGAGAGGACAAGCCAAAACAAACCAGAAGCCCGACAAACCTCAACAGCAGCACTCCCATTATGGCACAGATTATGTGGAAAGCTCTCTGCTTTGATTGGTCAACCCGCTCCTTGTTCCCGCCCACCTCCCCCGGCCCTGAGCGAGTCAGAACCCAGAGAACAGAAAGGCAGCAGAAAAATATAAGAATTACAGAAACACTCATCATGCAGAGCAATGGGACGGCAGGAAAACCAGGGAAGAACCATTTTGTTACTCCCATCCATCCAAAGCACAGCAGCCAAACACACACAATGCTGATGTTTCTGATCCTGACCCCGCCTGTTTCTCGCAGGCGCATGTAGGTGACGGGGTGAACAACAGCCAGGTAGTGCTCCACACAGGTCAGGAGGTGAAACAGAGTCTGTCCAGGAAAAATAATGCAGGATAAAAACAACCCCAACA
>JAPMOB010210146.1:0-16023 GCA_029875015.1 Lepomis gibbosus | reverse complement strand
AAAAGACCAAGATTCCTTGCGAATAGAGCATGCGCAGAACACAAATCAATGTTCCTTTTGATGGGGATATGCCGATACGTTTTTACATGACGAAATATTCGGGTTAGAAAAGGGGTACCCCAGGGTTTTTAGAAACCGGGTTATGAGCATATCCGGGTTTTTGCTGGTGTTTACATGGCCGTGCGCGACCGGGTTATTGCTAATATCCTGGTTTTGAATGGGTTTTTGGCTGCATGTAAACGTAGTCACTGAAGTGAACTGGAAGTATTCATGTGTTAGCCATGATAGAGCTAGTCGAATTCTCTAAATGCTAAGGAAAGGTGCTTCCGTGCTTTCTTTCCTATCTCCTTTAGCATTGGGTACACCTTACCATCCTTTATGAAAGGAAAGAAGAAAATACCGTAACACAATTCCTTGCGGCAGCAACATTTAAAGCAACGCACATTCTCAATCTCAAACGATAAAATCCATTGACCACATTTAGCAAAATCCTTGCAATTATGATACTTGAATAAGAAACTCATAATTTCCTTCTTTCTTTTGGCTTTGCTGTAATATAATACTGTTTCAACAAATATGCTATCAAGAGTTGTATTAGAATTTTCTACAATAAAAAAACAAAAAAGAAATCACCCACCATGACGGATAAAGGAAGTTGATCAACATGTAAGTTACCACTGGCTATTAAGCCTTTTGACTCTTACGCCATAATTTGCTAATATGCATATATTTTGAACTGTCAACAATAACCCATGCGAGCTGTGTTACTAGTCTTGTAAAATGATCAAAGTGAGGATAATGTTGCAGTGTGTAGGCTCATGTTATGTGTTGCCAGCCTTCATCAATATCATTAGTTAATTTTACTTCAGTCACAGATGCTGATACCCTCGCCTTAAAAAAGACAATGATCAAGCTGGATGACCGCTACAGTAAATGTAATGTATTATTTCAGTGTTTCCCAAACATTTATTTATTTGTGGCGGCTTGCCACATTATCAATGCTGACCGCCACATATTGATTTTCGTTTTTTTTTTTTTTTTTTTACTATTTAAAATNGGGTAAAGTCATATTTGATTAGAGAGCTGCATATATTTGCTCAGCACCTCCTCTCGCTCGGTCGCTCTTTCTCTCCATTATTCTCCATTATTTGGTGACTGGTACCCTATCTGCCCTTTTGCTATCTTGGTTATGAAGTCGGCCTAATATTCTCCCGTGTGGTCCACCTTTAGATGGGCTGCATTAAAACAAAATGGGACGCATTGTCAAAGATGCACTTTTTGTAGTCCATCTTCAGCACATTGTAGTTTTATCACGTCAGGTCACGTCAATAACATCCGCCGTCGCATAATTACGTCACCTAGAAAAGAGCATTCACATTCTGTTAGACCCGCTGTCCTCTTTTCCTAAGTCCTGATGAATTCTCCTTCACATCTTTCCTTGAACTCATGACGTGATCCATCAAGGTCAAGGAAAAGTGTTAGGACATGAGATTTTTTTGACTTTTTTACTGCAGCCATTGTCTCCCAAGTCCCAGTTTATAAAAACCCACTACGAAGTGGGTATTTATACAGCTTTGTGTCAGTTACCAGTTTGTCTTGATCCCTTGTCTCAGCGTCTTTGCAATTTCCTAGTGTTTCTAGTGTGTCTTCTCATTTGTTTCCAGACCTCAGCATTACCCTTTGACTTGTGTTTTTGGATATCTTAGCCTTTGATATTTTGGACTCTGATCAATAAATCAGTTTGATTTGAACCACGTGGAGTTGTGCGTTTGTGAGTCCATTACCACTTTGTGTTTGCCGTTGATAATCTGCACTTCAAATTGGCAATTAAAGTTTAATTTTGTACATTTTTTAAAAAGGTCCCTACAGGCTTATGCTCCTATAGAACTAGAGGTGGTCCAGCTTACTACCATTACTGTAATTCCTATTTTGTTGGAATGACGGGGTTTTGCATCACATTTGAGTTTGAATGACAGGATCGAGCTCTGGAGCCAACAAGTTAAGAAATTTACCAAGATACTTATCCACTACTTTCTCCAGAGGCGTGCAACTTCTGATAAATAGCAATTGTAAGTCGCTTTGGATCTTCTCAGTAATAAACTTTTTTTTATCTCACATGTAAACTTAATGATATGCATATTTTTTTGTAGGAATAGGCAAATGTTAGACTGATATAACTGCACATTGTAATACAAGATGAACCTTGTTACCTTTACACAGTTTTTATAAATATATTTCCACATACTGGTCAATACATAATATAATAAGAAATAAATCATTAATATTTGTTAAGGCAGAGTGCAACCAGATCTATTGTTATATAGTTTTAACAATACAAATAATCCCACTGGGGCTGTTGTAAACTTACTTACTAAAGTTAGTTCATAATTCATCTTGAAACTCTGCGTTAACTCTGTGACATTATGCAACCAGACAGTTTTGGGCTGTCCATCCAAACAGCAAATGTTTGGTACAGTATGAAATGTTAATGAATGAGTGTGATGTTATTCTCTGTGACCCCTACACACTCCAGCTTTATAATTGCCCACAGTGCAGACCCTGTTATGAAATACACACACACTTGCCCAAGAAGCTAGAGACTTACGTAAATACAGTACATAGGACATACTACATGCTTTACATTTCCAAATACCATACGTGCACATACAGGTGCATCACATAAAATTAGAACATCGTGAAAGTGAAGTTTTAACTCATGGAAACCAAAAATCCATATGTCAAAATACAAGAATATTAGAATAAAGAATGTATTTTACAGAAATGTCACCCTGAGAATAGCCTTTAATCTTTCAATCTGGTTCACTACACACAACCACAATCATGGGGAAGACTTCTGACTCGACAGTTATCCAGAAGACACTCAATGACACTGAGGGTAAGCCACAGAAGGTCATTGCTGAAAGGGTTGGCTGTTCACAGAGTGCCTTATCACAGCATATTCATGGAAAGTTGACTGGAAGGTTAAAGTGCAGTAGGAAAAGGGGAACAAGCAACAGGGATGACCGCAGCCATGAGAGGACTGTAAAGCAGAGCCCATTCAAGAAGGCTTCACTGAGGCTGAAGTCAATGTGTCAAGAGCTACCAGGCACAGACTTTGGTGGAAAACAGTGTATTTCCTGCAGGAGAATTGAACAAATAAATGAACTATAACAACCCGTTGTCTTTTGGTATTTATCAAAGGAAGAACAAAACATGGTGTAAAGTGCAAAAGAATTCAGCTGGGTCAGACGTCTACCACCTTGGTCCAGTCCAGACATCTGGCCCAGAGCAGAGGACAAACATAACATTTAAAGCAGGGAGACTGCTCCCTCACACAGTGGCCTTGAAAACTCCACTTCCCATGGGAACGCCTGGCATGTCCTAATGGACAGTATAATGCCAGAGAAAGTGACTATAAGCACACAATGTTAGATATATAATTATCAGCATGAATATAAGACAGATCAATTTTCTGCCAACTCATCTGACCTAAACCCCATAGAGGTACTGTCAAGAGGGAGGTGAGAGACACCAGACTGTCAATACAGAAGCCGAAGGCCACTATCAAAGCAATATGGGCCTCCACAACACCTCAGCAGTTCCACAGCCTCCATGCCATGTCACATTGATGAAATAATTTGTGCAAAAGGAGCACTGACCAAGTACTGAGAGCATAAATTAAACTTTTTCAGAAGTTTTCAACTTTTCAGAAGGTCGACATTACTGTATTATACATACTTTATTTAATCCAATATTTTTAGATGTGGATTTTTCATTTCCATGAGCTGTAAGCTGTAATCGTCAAGATCAAAACAAAAAAATGCCTGACATATTTCACTTTATATGCAATGAATCTAAAATATATGAAAGTTTCACTTTTTGATGTAAATTAAGGGGGGGGAAATGGAAAAAGAAACTTTTTCACTATATTCAAATTTTTTGAGATTTTCTAAGATGCACTTGTACATCTGTTGCCTAGAATAGCCAAATATGTATGTACACACATATTCTTAAAGAAGCCAGACAATTTTAACTCCCCAAAATGCATTGTTCAAAAGAAACTATCCAAGCTTAATAAATCTATAACCAGTTCAGACCCATGGTTAAAATAGATTTGAAACAAGTCTACTCTCTGTAAAAAAGTCCCAGTGAGGGCCTTTAACAAAATATGCTGCTTTGTAAAATTAATAAGGAATCACGTCTTCTCTTTGTGAACATGCATTCCACTTCCAAAGCTGGAACTGTTAACTATGTCTTTTTAATGACAGCATCTGCCAAAAGCTCAAATAACTTTCTGTCTTCTGTCTCCACAGCATCTTTTCTATTGCCTTTCCTCAATTTCTTTGTTTTAGCATTTCACACACGTGCACACACACACACACACACGCACGCACACACGCACGCATACAAACATGCGCAGTAAAAAAAGCAGGTTTCAAATTGGGTGTGAAACCATCAAACCAGCATTTTTGCAACCAGTGAAGTGCAACAAATCAGCATCAGCATCCACCTAATCTAAATACATTTTGCAGACAGATCCATCACTGTTGGAAATGTATAGCTTTAGTCAAATCTCAGTAATACAAAAAGTGAAGAAGATACAATTGACAACCAGTAGCATTGTTTTACCAAATGGATTTTGCATTTTGAAATGAAGGCCTTCATGTGAAGCATTATGCATCACCTAATCATCAAAAACTCATTATCGTCATAGCTCTGTCTTTTATGGAAGGCTACAAGGAAGTAGATCTTTTCTGTCTCTGTGATTAGCTTGAAGAGCAGGGCAATTATGAATTCATTTTTTCTGTAATATTTTATTTAACTTCTAAAAAGATACCTACCACATGCATTGAATGTCTAAGCAGTCACATTTTATAGTTTAGGGCAACTTTTTGTTCTATCCTTTTCTTTATATAATGTTGACCAGAGCTAGTCCTGACCTCTCTGGGGCCCTAAACAAAATTTTGCTATGGGGCCCTGCTACTTGACTCGTGAGCCGTTTAAACAACTTGCCATTGCTGCACAGTCACACATGTAACCACAGTGCTCTCACTACAATCCTTCCTCCTTAAAAACAGTCTGTCTCCGTAATAGGCCTGAATGGAAACCTCTTCAATCCAGTGCTGGGTTGAGTGGACCTCTGCACACTAACCCAGTCTTCAAAAAGTCTGTTAAGACTGGGGGCCAATCTGCTGGATCATTTGGTGAAGCTGCAAATGTTCCTAGGGCCCATGTCCACCAAAGCGTTTTTTGCCAGCTTTAGCTGGACGCTGTAGCACTACTGTCAACTAGTGTTTGGGGGTGTAATTGCAGAACGATGGAGACGCCGACACATAAGTATAAATACATGGCTACGTGCATAGCCTAAGGCATTGGTACACACGTATACCCTACGCAGGAGTATAAATGGGCCTTTAGGCTGGATTTGGATTTACTGTTCTTGTACTGATTGATGATCCACTATCTACTCTACTTCAGCACAGCCCCTGTAAATTATAAATAAAAATACTTGCAAGAAATTAATGTATTCATCTCTATCAGGCCCATTCAAACTGGCTCACCAGGTTATATTTAATACATTTTCAAATGGAAAATACTATTTATAGTATGATTTCACTAAATACATGATGCTTATTATTTACTAATAGATGTTCATCCATATTGCCCTGTCTGCCCAGCTAATCAACTTTTTAACAGTCAATATCACCGCTTTCCATCTTGCATTAGTAGTATTAGTAATAGTAGAAATAATTACCTCTTCATCCTTTCATCAAATTGTAAACATCGACACTCGGTTTCACCTTTAACACGGGAGTGAGGCAGGGCCTTGCTTATTAATATGGAGGGCCCTACGCAATGTGCGTTGTGAGCATTTAGGATGGTGAAGGGTGCGTGTACAGAGAGAATCTCATGTCATCCATTTTGGCGATATAGCCACTAATAACTGATACAGAGGAAGAAGACCCATGAAGGTCTTCATGTAGAATGGAGCGTGGAATTGATATTTCCTCATTATTACTTCACAAATCACTTTTGTGTGTGTGCGTGCTGCTCACAATAGATTAATTTATGAAGATGCATATAATCACAGCCCATCGAAAATTACTTGTAATTCATCTCCCTTGTACCCCTGTGAATCATGGACACACACTAAACCAAACCTGCGATCTACTTCGGTCTTTAACACACACACACACACACACACACACACACACGCACACACATTGTCTTTCCGCTGTCTCCCCTCAAGACTGAATGAGACAGATAGATAGATGTAAAGTAAGGACATTATGGCCATTCCTCACAACATAAAAGGGGTGTTTGAAGGTTAAGACTTTGTTTTAATGTTTAGGGTAGAATTAGGTTTAGGTTAGGGTCAGGGTCCACGTTTTAGTTGTGATTGTTAAGGGCAGGGAAAGAGTGCAGGGAATGCATTATGTCAATGAGAGTTCTCACAACTATAGAAGTGCAAGGGCATGTGTGTTTGTGTGTCCTGTTGTGAGATGGGGAGCAGAACTGCTTCTAAGTCTAAGTGACAATTGTGTTCAGAATGTCAAGCAAACTGTTGCAGGGACAAAACCTTAGGGTCACTCAGCCATCTGCTGTCATTTCTCATGTATATGAATGTGTGTGTGTGTGTGTGTGTGTGTGTGTGCTTGGTGTATGCAATGCACAATATATTTCATGTGTATGTGCACAAAATAGGCTGCGTTAGTATGTGTATATGTGTGTAAGGATAAGAGTCTCAATCCCTGGGTTCCTACCACTCCGCTCCGGCCAGTACAATCCAAACTAACCCCCTTCATCCCTACCTTCTCAACCCCTTTGTTCCTGCCCCCTCAAACCCTTCATCCCTCTCGGCCCCTTCATCCTATTCTTCCTGAATCTTCTTGCGAACCAAATAAATTACCTCTTATACCTCACAATTGCCTTGGTCTTAGTGAATTTGCATGTTTGTGAATTTAATAGACTACTGTTAGATTTCTGTCAGTGTGTGTTTGTTTGGGTGTACAGGCGTAAATGAATAATGCTGACAGTTTTATTCCTTTACCGTTACTGTGTAATCTGCTATTACAGCATAATGGCTAATCATTTTGGATATGATCTTAATGTGTTTGACTTTGTGTGTGTGTGTGTGTGTGTGGAGTGCTGTTTGATAAGGAGCTAAATGGGAATGAGGACTCAAAATTGCCTTTGCAGTTTGAACTCAGCCATTTAAGCAAGTTATGACTATTACACTTAGGTTGTTTCTTATAAAATTATCTCTAACATGACACAATCAATCTGCCGTGTCTATGTGTATCTTTTAGATAGGTTCAATAATGGTGTACAGAGAGTAAGTTCTTGCTAAAAATGTTCTACATCTACATTCTCTATATATTGAGATATTTTAGCTGTGCATTTATAGCACATTTAATCAGCAATCAGTTTCTCTGCCTGTGATAAATACTTTTGCCCAGGTATTTGATATTTGGAAAGTTGAACATTTGAGCAGTCTAATATCTCATTGTAATCACTATGCTACATTAAAAATAACCACTCATGGAGTCATTAACTATGCCCCTTAATGGATCCGTTCACAAATATTTCAATTTCAATAACATAGAAGAAATCCCTGCCTACAGTGATTGGCGCATTGAGGTAAAATAGTTAATTAACATGTAAATTTTATTGCTTTTTTGACGTCGACACTAGATGTTAAATATTAACACTGGTTCAACCATCATAAACAAATCCTCAACCTGTGGGAAATACTGATGTCCTTCATATTTGTGATTTAAGGTTCCACCTCTGTGAACATTCAACCTGTCAAGCATGAAAGTAATAATGAAGGAAGTAAAGGTTGAAATGTACTGAGAGTAAATTTGATGTGTGTCATACTTAATTACCTGGTGCAGCCATTGTTTTCAAGTGTCAGTTCTGTTCAGTTACACACTGGCTGCTTTTTTTGATGTGTCAAACCACCTGTCGGGGAAAATGTTTTGGTTCTCTAGAAGCACCCAGACAGATGTGACCAACTGTTCAATGCAAACTAATGCTCTGATTACATGGGGGCCTGCTGAATGTGAAGCCTGCCACTGATTTCATGGTGCACACAGGCAAGTAGTTTTACACACAATAGTAAGCCACAGTGAAATATAGCTTACCCTACTGAGAAGCTACTCTGGACCTGGAACAGATCTGCTGACAAATAATGACAGAAATGACTGCAGTCTGTGCTCATTCATATACATTTCCTGTGACTGGTCATTAAAAAGCCACCCCATATGCAATTCACTGTGAGTGGAAAATATTTGATTTGCACTTACTGTAAGTTATTATAGATCTGATATGGCTGTAGAAGAGTGAACAGGCTAATAGCCTAATAATGTTGAAATAAAATTACACAGTTACTCTGGATTACATGCCAAATTATTTCCTGAGTCCCTTGTGCGTGTGAAGGCAATTTAAATCCAGCGGTGGAATAGCGGACTTGAGAACTAGTATATAGAATTTACAGAATATAAATAGATTTAATTAATTGCTATAGCTTACAAATATGAAAAATGTAGTTTGATTTCTAGAAAATCAAACCCAACATGCAGAATTTAAAAAATTGCAGTTGTTTGCATGTCACCAGAGGTATTCTAAATGCAGTCTCATATTTCTACAAACGCGTGCCATCAGAATTATTTAAAAAATGCCATTAGATCAGACCTCCACTGAGGTGACCACTACCCCTCCAGTTTTTTTCATGAATCATAGCACAATACCAAATTGCATCAAAAGTAAAAAATCAATTCCCTTCTTCCCAAAATGAACTACATTTCATGCCACAAAATAATCTGTCACTTTATCAAGCTCATGGAGAGTTCTGTGTATAAATGACTTACATCTCTTCAATACCTTGCCATTTTTCATTTGCCTCCGCTGCATCTCTTGATCCACAGACCACTTTGCTGCTTGCTTCATGTCCTTGCCAGACCAAGTCAAACCCTGCTTTTTTTCTCTTTCCTGTCCTCGTCTTTACTGCCACCCCCCAAGTGTAAGTTAATGACCTTGCAGTAGAAAGAGAGCAAAGACAGCAAGAGTGAAATGGAGAGGGAAAAAAGAGGATGGAGGAGGAGTACCACTGATGCAGAGACCTGACATTTCTTTATACTTTCAAGAGCGCTCTTCATGTCTCTCTCTCTGTTTCTCTCTTTTTCTGCTTTGGTCTTTATCACTCAATGTACATAAATTGGCTGATTTGCCTCTTCAAACAGCTCACTATGCAAGATCATTTAATTCAAAGTCCTGCATTTATATGCTTGTCACACCGGCTCTCTGTGTGTGTTGTGTGTTTGTGTGTATATGTACTGTATGCACGTGTGTAGCCATGCAGGATTTGATGTCAAAGAGGTGTGAAGCCAATCCTCCAAGAGTCTTTTGTTATGGCAAAAGCATGAATGAAAGACAGAAAAGAGGGGAAGAAGGGCAGAGAGAAGGGAAAGAAGAGAAAATGAGGAGCAAAGGAGCAAGAGAGAAAGAGAGGAGACGAGATTTTCCTCCTCCTCCCCCTCCTCTGTCCGTCTCTTTGAGATGCTCCAGAAGATAACAGGGTCAGGGATGAAGGGATGCACAGTTGGAGGACAAGAGAGAGAAGAGAAGAATGATAGAGGAGGAGATGAAGAAGAAGAGACAAACAAAGGTTGACACAACAGTGAGAGAGTGACATTGCATTCTGCGTGAGAACAGTTGATAGTATGTGTGCCTTGTGCATGCTGTGTGTCCTCGGTGTATAGCTACATATATATATATATATATATATATATATATATGTACAGGCTTTGTGTGAATGTAGTCCTTCACTTATGTCATTGTGCTGTCTGCACATGTGTATAAACTACAACTATGCCTGTGTGTGTGTTTGATGTGTCTTAGGTTGTTTAGGGAAACACTGTGGTCAACAGGGTGGAATGAAACGTGATTTTTCTGTCTGTGAGGTTAAATTTGGATTTGAGGGTGCGCAGTCTTTCTGTGAGCATGGGTGTGTGTAAGTGTACAGTATGAGCGTGCGTTTTTTTCTCAGAGTTATTTTTAACCGTGCATCACACCAGGAGCCAGGAGTTTCACTCCAAGTAGGTCACAAGTGATGATATCAAATAAGGATAAATAGAAGACACTCACACAACAGTGGGATGTTAGTGGCAGTGTGTTTAGGTATATCTGTGCGTATGTGTGTGTGTCACATGATCAGATACAGTTGTATTTGCAAACACGCATGGATCACAGCCAAAACAATCACACACACGTATACTTCCTTACATACATTGTGACATACGCACATACTGTACCTACAATCGCACATGGTTATCATGATCAAAAATCTGACTCACTAGCATTTTCCTATGTGCTTCATGGACTTGGCTAACGATCGTGTCCCTTTTTGCTGATGATGTAGTTCTGCCAGCTTCATTGGGCTATGACCTTCAGTTTGGTTTGTGTGTGAAGCAGTTATGAGAGTCAGACCCTCTGATGCCATAGTACTTTAGAAATGGTGGATTGTTACATCCAGTTAGGGAGGAAACTGTTGTCTCCTGTGAGGGTACAATGGAGTGTTGATGAAGAGAAGAGGAAGATGTGAAGGTGATCTTGTTTGAATTTGAGATCCCAGAAGAAGAAAAGTTGAAAGACATTGCTCAGCGATGGCTGAGCTCTTTTTCCTGTCTTACAGCAGTACTTGTTTACCACTGTATCTTCTAGGAATTCACTTTCAGTTCTTATAAACTAGAGCTTTGCAAAGCAGTCTGGTGTATACACACATGCAGTTTGTTGTTCATTGGATGGCGATGCCGTTTAAACTAATTAGAATATAATGCTAATGAAATTTAAATTAAGGTTTACTAATGATGACGGCGAAGGGTTGCACTTAATCACAAGAAGTCACTTTATTTGCAGTTGTCTGGCCTTCATCTGTGCTTCCTGATTAGTGCCATTAACTGCCAGTGAAAAGCAGCTGATTGGCAACAGCTGACTGGTGGATGTTAATTGGATGATGTGACTACAGCTGTTTGCACGAAACCTTCATGGATTGTTTTTTCAGCTGCAGATTGAAAAATGTCACAATTCCTCTCATTAAAATAACACATTTAGAGAATTGATGAGCACTTTGTAATTTAATGGTTTCTGTTTCCATTTAGCCTTAACTGTGTCACCAATCTTGCAAAATGCTCAAATAAGAAACCCAGCAAGCAAAAAGAGTTGGAAGTGGAGTGTCTTTGCTCTGTCTGACAACAGAGGGTCAGCAACAGTCCTTCATAATGACAGATGACAGTCAGATGTCAGTCAGTTGTATAGCAAATTACTGGAAGTCACCATAAAAACCCATCTGCATTTTGTGTTGGATCTGTCGTTACTACATTTTCTATCATTATGTCATTGCCCCCTTCTTTATCATCTTTCTCTCTACTAGCACACACAGTATATAGTGTTAATATATGGTGAGTTGAGCTTATGTATGTCAGCTACATATCAATGTGCACTGCTTTCCAAACACAATGTCATTTAGCTGCTATGTAATACAAAACATCATCAAAGAACAATCAGTTGGCTCTGGTTGGTATTTGGCATGACTGACCAGCTCTTGTTACTCCCTACAGTTAAGCCACTGGCAGAGTACTGGCAATAGATGACTTAACTCCCACTCCGTCTCCCTTCCTCATGTGATTTGCCCTCATATATTTCTCTGTTGTTCCTCCTATCCAACAGCTTGCACAGTACACTTCAATGAGTTTCTGAGCTGACCAATTTATATTTCAGCGAAAACATAAAGATGACAGTGATGCGTGAAATAGGAACAGACAGAACACATCCAAGTAACATGTAGGCTATGTTCTGCTGTAGTCTGTACAAAAAGTCTTTACATTATGCTCTTGGAAGCATTAGTGTTAGGGCCTGTTTGAGAGTATGGCCCAGAATGTTCTAGGTAATGCCGACGTCATGCCTGCTCAACTCAGATCTTGGCCAACTATTTTTCAAACATGTCAAATTAAACAAAGACCTGAGTCCTAACTCAGAGTTATTTATGAGTTGTTCTACATCAATCAATACAAAGTTCAATATTTTTCAATTTTAGCAAGTTGTTCTCATTTGAGAGGATACTGACATTGTTTTGAGAAACTCTAGCTGAAAAATGAAATCAAGTTTTAGTTTTCTCAATTGAGCTAGATACAATTTGAGGCAGAGGAAACGCTGAGATCTGAGACTCAAATAGCTGGAACAGGTATCAGTGACAAGGGGCCTGATCTATTCAATTCAGTTATGTGTACACTACTCAATGCGTCAGCTGTGCTCTGGTAGACACAAACATTTTATTGGGAGAGCTAACATTACATTGTGTTTTACAAAGTTAGGAAGTAATGTTTAAGTCAAGTCTGATGCCTTACATATAAAACAATAATTCCCTGTCTCTTCCCCACAGTGAGGAATAAAGCCTGTTTACAAGTTACACTGGTATCAGCTCGGTAGTCAGCATCGGTTAATACCCAAAGCCCAGATATTGGCATTGGTAGGTGCATCCCTAATTTAAATACAGAAAAAACACAATTTGTATGACAATCAAATTACACTTGGTAGACTAAATAAAAAGAATGAAAACATAATTTAGCTTAACTGCTAAAAATGCCCTAAAGAGCCTGCAGCAAAGTATAAGAGTATGTAAAGCATCATAAAGGAATTTTGTTGTTATGATTCAACAATGTTAATAATAACATTAATACATGATTTATATAACACTACATTATTTATAAAGAAAAAACATTCTAAGCAAACAGTAACAACAACAACAATCCTTCCCATCTGAGAAGTATGCAGGGTTGCAGGGTTTTTATATACAGTCTATGGGTTGCACATTACTTACAACACTCTCCCATGCGCGGTCAGGCTCTCACATGGTTTTCAGGTAGGTAAGGTAAAAAGCTTCTTCTCAAGCCCACTGCTCAAGATAGTGAAAAAGCAGGATCAGCACCAGGTTTTGCACATTGTAAATAGATTCATTATATTGTTATTATTATTAATAATATCATCACAGCTAAAACAAAAACGCATAGAGAAGTGGAAGTGGGTCAGAAAATGGTATTCATTAAAATAGCGCAAACAATCTATAATATATTATAAAATGATTACCTGTCCTATATGGCTTTAAAATCTGAAGACACAGGAATACACACAAATATAATATGCCCCAAAATGTTAAACAATGCGTAATCCACTACACATCAAACACATTTTTAGTCTTCAGGTCTTTGAACACCCCCAAAGAGGCATTGACTATGCCTATATCACCTACATGGGTGTAGATGATTCTAAAATAGAAGTTGGAATTGTTCTTTACAATTGTTTAATTTCCTTTTTTATTTCCTCACAACCTGAAACACCATTTATTTCACTTTAACTATTGTGTGGAAAAAAGAGCTGAATAAAACATGGATGTGGGTTGGCCTAAATTAATCTTGCATAGCCAAGTTTACAGAGGTCTGGAGAATTCAAGCTCAAAAGATTGAAAAGGGTGGAAATACACTGAGCTGTCATCATAGTTTAAACCCATAAAATTGTGCTTTGGAGAACTTTTTTGTACTCAAACTGAAAACTAACCTGAAGTGCAGTCCCATGGGGTACATTTTAATACTCACAGTTCATCAGGATTTAGAAATTCAAGATGTAAATGAAGAATGATTTCTCCCCCCCTCCCCTGTCTCAACTCTCTCTCTTCCTTTATACAGTATTGTGGTATCAATAGTCAATAAATCAGACATGTCAGAAAACCACAAATATTAGTCCTAGATTTGGGTTGGAAAAGTTCTGCTGTCCAATGGAATAAGAGAGAGCAAATACTAGCATGGAAGCCAAAAGAAGAACAAAAGTCATTTCAAAACATGATAAACATTACCATTGTTTTTATTGCAGATTAGCTGCGTTTGCCATCTGTTTCTCCTGTGACTGTGGTGGTTTTATGGATGCTGGTTATCTCAGCCCCGGGCTAGATGGCAGTTCTTCAAGATGAGTGACAAGCATGGGACCATGAACTTGACCAACTGAGAGGAGGGTGGGAGAAACAACAGACATCAGTGAAGGTGCATAAGTTTATAGTGTATCGTTTTTTTGTTTGTTTGTTGTTTGAGTGTGAGTGTGAAGAATGCAGACCAAACTTTTAAACTGACTTTGTTAGAACTAAACTGATTTATTTTACTTTTTCTGTCTAGGGAGGAGATTCTGCTGTTGCCTCCTGCTATCAAGAGGGTCCAACTGGCAACCTCACGCCTGGGGACCGTAGGTCTATGAGCCAGTGGGAAGAGAGTTGGGTCTCAAGATGTAAGGTTTTTAACTTAATTCTAGCAGATTTTATAGTTTGGTTTGGTCATGTTTCTATGCTCAAAATAAGTGGTCATATTTTGCTTATTTTCAGGTTAAACATTATATTTAGGGTTGTACCCAAATGGGTTTACCCAGTTTTAATTAAAAAAAAAAATTCAAATTAATTTTTTTCATAATGCACATTGCTACAGCGTCTCTTTTCACCCTGTGTGTTCAATGCTCTGTTTTAGCTACCGAGTCAAACATCACACTTTGATCTTTGTTTGGGTTTGCACATGCGCAGTAGTTTGACAGGGACTACTAGCCAATCAGAAGCAGAGTAGGGCGGGTCCTGACAAGCCAGTAACCAGGACTTTGGCTCAGCTGAATGTTGATTCAGCTTTTCAACCTAGACTGGAGCAAGAGTTTCAGAGTGGTAAGTTATTCATTTGTAGCAAATTTATCTTTCATGTGTAACTTTTTAACTGTGCACTGTCTCTACGTCACGGTAACAACTTTATGTCCTTTGACTGTCTGATGGGTATATAACATTCGGTAGGGAGGGTGGGGTGAGGGAAGGCAGTGGGCAGACAGTCTTTGTCACTGTGTGTGATGCAGCTCAGTGTGTCTTTCCAACAGTGTTTTTGAGGGTGTGCCTGACTAGCCGATAGGCGAGCATTATGACGCTTGTTACAGTGACGCAGATAGTTTACAGAAGTGTTTATTATTTATTTTTATTTAACCTTTATTTAACCAAGAGAGTCCCATTGGAATTAAGAACCTCTTTCGCAAGGGTTACCTGGCCAAGACAGGCAGTAGCATATAAAAATATACAAACACATAGGTACAGACAAATAACACAGAAGACTAGTAATCTAACATTTCATAAAGTCATTTTTTTACAATCTAAGAGCATTTACATATTAAGGCATCTGCTTCTAAGTCTCTCATTTTGGATTTAAATGCTTTTAGCGAGATTAATTCAGCGAGTTTCAAGTCTTTTTGCAATGTATTCCATGCCGAAGGTGCAGAATACAGAAATGCCTTCTTTCCTGTTTCCGTATCAGTATTTGGCACAGAGAGCATAAAGAAGTCCTGAGAACGCAAAGAGTGTTGCCCATTACTTTTCTGCATGATATGAACACATAGGTAGCTTGGCAGCAGACCAATATGAAAGTAAGTCAGCGTTTTGCAATTTCTAATGAGCCTCAAGGAAAACACTATAATGCATAACTTGGGGCAGATGGAGGTCTATGAACAACTACAGTATTAAGTTGGATTCTTTCCTACTTTTTCCCCCTACACCTTGCTAATGTTGAATGTTAGTTAAACCTCTTTATAAAAGACTAAAGACAAAGTTATAGCTGCCCAGTAATACTTGACCACACACTTTGTGTGGCTTTCTTTTTGTATTATTTTATTTCACTTCAATGATTAATGTTTTCATGCTGTATACACTTCATACTACTTCACAATAATAAAAACAGTCAGCCACTGCAGCAGTCAAGATTAATTTGTTTCTGCTGGATGTGTGGCCTAGAATTTAAGTTTCACAACCAGGTTTTCGTATTAGCATCTGTTGGAAGCTACAACTTTTTAGTAGAAATTGTACAACAACCCACAATTCAATTTAAATTTATTTATATAGCGCCAAATCACAACAACAGTTATCTCACAGCGCTTTTCATAAAGAGCAGGTCTAGACCATAC
>JAPMOB010210142.1:0-13274 GCA_029875015.1 Lepomis gibbosus | reverse complement strand
TGTTAATGGTTGCCTTATTTTATGAGGAAGTAGGTGATTGGTGTAGACAAACAAGTCACCTCCTACAAAAGATGGCTTCTCACTATGTAACACCATTTGCCTGATGAAAGTCTAGCACCAACCGTTGTCAATATATATTTTTGCAAGTTAGACAGTGTGCGGGAGTTTTTCTTTGCTACTTTTGACTCACATGTCGCCCCTCTGATGCACCTGTCTCATTATATAGGTGCAAAGTTATTTACTGTTCTGAAGCCTGTGATCAGTGTAAGGGCCAGGATGTGCATTGTGTCTTCAGGTACATCCAGTGTTTCCCCACATATAGGCTTTACTTGGGAAGGCCGCCCAGAAATATTAACAGCCACCCAATTAAATTTGGCAACCCATTTTAAAATTGTTTTGATTGCAGCGCTGTGTAGCCATATTTGCTCCTCTTCTCACTTGGCCGCTCCCTCCACTGTCAATGTCAGAGACCCACCTTCAAAAACGTTGTGTACAGTTGTGTATCTAAGGAGCCCAGCTAATAAGGAGAGCTATGTTAATGTTAGAATACACACGTTCATGATGACTGTGGCTGACTTTTGCCGACTTGAAAACCTGTAAAAAACTTGATCAATTTTCCAGTCATGGAAAATGCATGAAAAATGAGAGAAAAATTAAAATGTCCTCGTAAATCTTGTTGTCTTGGAATTTCTTTTTAACATTTTGTTTTGGTTGCGCGGTTTTGTTCCAGTGTCGTTGTGAACACCCCCTGAACGTCACATGGTAGCACATGTTGTCAAAGGTAAATATTAGTTGCTGCTGGCTGGTAACTGTGGTCATTTTTTTTAGGTTTATAGATTTGTTTCCTTCTCAACTTGATTTAAATGGTAATATTAAATTGGTTGTCCAACGAAGGTAAAAGTCAAGGGCAACTGGACTTGGTTGAAGATACTGGAAGACGTTTCGTCCCTCATCCAAGGGACTAATTCAGTTCTGACTGACTGGTAGTGTTCCTGGTTGCTGTAACGACAATCAATTGGTAGTAAATTGGTTAATCGGTTTAAGGTTTGTGTTTAAACTCTGGCTAGGAGCAATGGTTTCAAATGTGTGGGGATTGTTGAGAAAGTTGGCCAAGAATAAACAGGAGGCCGAGCTCAAAACAATGAATGGGATCCCAGTTGTATCTGCATCAAATACTGCCTAAATAATTGCTAACAGCATTTTTGTACCGTTACACTGCATTTGTGTTAATTACCACAGTAATTTTAGACAGCTAAAGTTCAAGAAAATGCTGGGATTTGTTAGTAAGCAAAATTGTGGGCAGCAGTGATTAAAATATAATTCATAAGAAAAGCACTTGCCAAGCATAGAACAAAAGAAACGAAAAATACAATCACAATACTATTAAAAAATGAATTAAAACAAAGAAAAATAAATTTGTGATCATTTCTACACCTGTAATAGACGATTTCATAGATAAGTCATCTTTAAAACCAGACTTCCGCAGAAAGGAGCTTGTTAGTGAATGACATGATCCCCGTCTGTTATACCAGCTAGATCATCACTGGAAATGTCCAGGAAAAGTTCTGAAAAAATAGTTTGTGATCGTCACAAGATTAAATCATTGGTGATTGCCAGCCATGATATCTTTCCCTCCTAAAATTCCTCCTCATAATATTATGAACCACTGTGGAGTGTCTTGGCATCTGATAAGCCTTCAGACTCATGGATCTGTTACTCAAACTGGATTCCTAGATTGTATTTTTTTTTCTGCCAGTACCTGAACCAATGCAGCCCTTTGAATTGTTTTAACACAGATTGCTTTCACACAGAACGCCCACTAGCAGACCAAAGACACAGCCTGCCTGCATCTCATTCATATGCAGCCTTTACTTGTGGTTGGTTCATGGTCAGAGAGAGTGTGTGGTGGTCAGAATGGGCAAAGTTTAAGTAGAGGCTGTCAAAGACCAGCTTCTGCACTGGAACTGGGCCATTACAAAAAACCTTCATTGCCATTCGTCTTTTGGCGGGTGAGAATTTCAGGCCGTGCTGATTCAGTAGTGTCACACACTATGTTCTGCCAACAAGTTAAGTAATAGTATTAGTCGACTAATAGTATTAGTTACCTTGTGTTCAGAGTGAAAGAGGCTGTGTGTGCTCAAAGAAGCTTTAAAGCTGCAGTGTAATCGTCACTGCTGTGGTTCCTCCTCTGCTATCTTTGTCGTCTTGTCAGGATCTCTTGCTCTCACCATCCATTGAGTAATTAAAAGCACTCTGTTCTCACAGTATGATGCAGCCTACTGAACTACTGACACAAAAACTAGTGATTTACAGAGATTTAGAGGATATTATTATAGGCTATAGAACATGATGATCTTTTTGTGGATCTGACCAAAGGAGTCCAGTGTTTCCTCTAGGATTTTTTTCAGCAGCAGGGGGCAGGACAAACAGTGCCAGCCCCATGGGTGAAGCACAATTTTTGTCTGAATATAAAATCCCAACACAACATGTCTAAGCAGCTCTTGTGTCCATGAGCATGCAATGCACCTTATAATAGCTTAAAACTGCAGTGTTTTCCCAGTTTAATGTTAGCTTTAGATGAATGTTTTGGTGTTGGTCGGGGGGTTTGGGAGTCCTCCCCCAAGTTTTCTAATGAAAAATATGTAATTTCACGTCATATTGGGCCATTATTTTCACCATATCTCTGAACAAATAGTTGGAAAAGCTGGAGAAGATAATAAATAAATAACAGCCAAAGATCAGTCTACTGGAGGAACTACAACCTTTAGATCTGGAGAAAGTAATTTGGTTGGTTCTGTTGCTCAACAGTGATACACAGCGATTACAGTGATGGCACAGCATGTTTTGGGCATCACCCGTAAGCCTTAACGGCAGGAAAACCCTGTTAATGTGACCTCAGAATCATTATAGATAGGACTGTTCATGTTTGCCTTTTGTGTCTTTATTTTACAGCTTCTGACATTTATCTGTTGACATTAATATAAAAAAATAGGCAGCATGAGAAACTTCCTCTCTTCTGAGGTACATTTTATTTGCACATTAAAATCCAAAAATAAACGTCTCCTCATTTTGCCTCCGTACATGTTTATTTGCAGCATTAAACGTTGAAATGTATATTGTAATAGGCTATATATTAACCTAATGGGACATTGAGAACCCCCATATTGCCAAAATGGCATGATCCTTGTTACGCTGCGAAGCTCCAACTGTGAGATTGACAGTTGATTCAGGCTCCGGCCATCGAAGCATCGAACCTTGGACTATTCGGGGTCAGTCCTAGTATATTAGTATATTTACAATAAAGTAGTGCATTAGGATAAAAGTGGATGGCTTGGGTGGGGATAAATCTTCTTTGTTCTTGGTTTAACACTTCCATTTCTGTGTTTCTTTCTTCTCTTTCTACGATTTATCCTCCAGCTGTAGGCAGCAATGGGTGCATTCCTGGACAAGCCGAAGACGGAGAAACATAGTGCCCACGGAGATGGTAATGGACTGCGCTATGGCTTGAGCTCCATGCAGGGCTGGCGGGTTGAGATGGAGGACGCCCACACAGCTGTAGTGGGCCTCCCCCATGGACTCGCCGACTGGTCCTTCTTTGCTGTCTACGATGGCCATGCAGGCTCCCGGGTGGCTAACTACTGCTCTGGCCACTTGCTGGAACACATCTTGTCAGGAGGGACCGACTTTGGTCCAGGAGCCGGTTCCGTGGAGGGTGTGAAGGACGGCATCCGCTCGGGCTTCCTGAACATTGACGAGTACATGCGCAGCTTCTCTGACCTGCGGCAGGGCCTGGACCGCAGTGGATCAACAGCCGTGTGCGTTTTGCTCAGCCCAACCCACCTCTACTTCATTAACTGCGGCGACTCGCGGGCCGTGCTGAGTCGAGATACCAAGGTGGGTTTCTCCACCCAGGACCACAAGCCCTGCAACCCCCGTGAAAAGGAGCGCATCCAGAATGCTGGCGGCTCAGTCATGATCCAGAGGGTAAATGGCTCCCTGGCTGTGTCCCGGGCCCTGGGGGACTACGACTACAAATGTGTGGATGGTAAGGGCCCCACAGAGCAGCTGGTGAGCCCTGAGCCCGAGGTGTGTGTGTTGGAGCGGGCACCTGAAGGAGACGAGTTTGTGGTGCTGGCATGTGATGGAATCTGGGATGTCATGTCCAACGAGGAGCTGTGTGAGTTTGTCCGCTCACGACTCCTCGTGTGTGATGACCTGGAGAAGGTCTGTAACTCAGTGGTGGACACCTGTCTGCATAAGGTAAGCTTTCCCCTCCCCCACACTCACACTTTCGATCTACACTTGTGACTGTTTTCAGTTTGTCTTTAATTTTTACAACTATAGATCATTGCCTTAATTTAAAATGTAAGTTACTGTGTTGCAAGTAGGACTAGAATGTACGGCTGGGGCGATTCGTCGATGTAATTGATTATGTAAATACGTCGACTCACATTGTGTGCATCGAAGCGTTGCTGCATCTGGTGTTAGTGGGGTTGCCCCGGAAAAGCTCCAGCTGCATGACAGTGCCTTCACTGCAGCATGAACACGTGAAGTGAAAGTATCCTGGAGCACTGAGGGCAGCACTGCAAATCATGTTTACTTTCTTTCTCCACACAAACAAGGCACATTATCAGCACGAGAACACGTAGTCCATTAAAATGTATTTCATAAGTATCTCTTCATTATCTTCATGTTTTAATTTCTGCCCCGCTGCTGTCATGGTAACGTAACATTACACCGCGTGGCATCTAACATTCGGCCGTTTCATATTTTTCTGCAGTACCGACAACAATAGTAGTACAGTCTGTGAATCGTTTCAGTTGTTTTCTTTTCCCCCCACGCAGAAATACATTTGATTATCATACTGCATTACACGATATTGAAATAAATCCATGTCAGAAACATTTAAAGTTTTTTTTAAAGTAAAGTAGACTAATTAATGTCTGTTATTGTTCTTATTATCACAACACATCAGTGACGAGGAAATTTGATTCATTTTAAGATATGCTGCTATTGTCATTATTCTAATGTACTGCGTCAGGATGATTAATCAACTTGAAAATGAATCATTATACAGCCCTACTAGAAAGTTTGATAGACTGATAAACTGTGTGCGATATGTATGGTCTATGATATCTTATTAATTGTTTTAACGATGTGTGAGCAGACATTATCGAGGAGGTAACATTACTTTTCAAAAAAACTATCAAAACTATCGTGCATTCACTGCGTCAGGCATGCGTGTGGTAGAGTTAAACAAGCTGAATTCATGATTGAAGTTAGAAATGATTGAACAAACAGTGCCAGGAGATAAAACACTTGACATCAGCAGCCTCGCAATCTACGTCATTAGATTTAATTGTTAGATCATTTTGTCAGTATCACACACCCCTAGATCGTACTGTTGTTTTGTTTTTGTTTTTAACAAAATCCTGGTTATACTAATTTGTATGTGTAAAATAAATCTTGACTTGTCAGTTTAAAAATTTTATTTCCTTACAAATGTTTTATTTAAGGTTATTTGATTTGGGTCCGAAATGAACACCTGCCAAATGTGGGTAGATTTTCCTTTTGGCGAGTTAATCTTGGAAGGCTGCCCGCCACATTGCCAGGAAGATGTTTGTACCAAAATCTAGACATATGGGGGGAAAAAACTATGCTGAGTCTGTTCCACGTTTTGATATCATTTACAGGCGCCTTGCTTCTGTCCTCTGCTGTCTGTGTTGGAGTTTGACACACACACACACACCCACAGCCACAGCCACAAAACTGACCGTCTCAAAAACTCCTAGTTTGGTGGTACTGTTTACTGTAGAAGACACCAGATACTCCGCTAAACTATCACTTGCTGTCTGTCTACTGCTGCAACCCAGTATCACGTTAAAGTGTGTAATACACACACTGGTCCACCTTGACAGTGTAATGTTTTGCCTAGGCACGGTAGTGTCATGTTTTCATTCAGTTAGCAATAGAGCCTGACCTATATGGGATTTAGTCCGATACCGATTTCGATATTTGAGGATTTTAAAATCCAATATATCGGCCGATATTTTCCCCTTATTTTAAGAAACGCATAACATAAACAAAGATTATCCCTAACATTTGTTATGTTGAGACCTCACCATCACATAATGCTGTTTAAAAATAAACTTTGCTATTGTTAGGAATAGTGCTTTGAACAAAAGGGTTAGCCCTAATAAAATATAATAAAGTTTTGATAAATAAGAGTCATTTTCATTTTTTTATTTATTTAATGCAGGAAATCTCTACATAGGTCTCTAATTTGTTAATGCTAAGTACTAACTTGTCAATAATCATATTTTTCAACATTTAATGATTTGCTGTAGCACGTCAAAGTTTTTTAATGTCCCGTCCATCCATGCTGTGATTGGTCGGTTGATGAAGAGTAACTGACAAGCACGGCGGCTTTAGGGAGGGGAGTTACGGTAGGTTGTTGTCTTAAAAGTTATTGGCAGACTGCTCAACAATAATTTTTCTCATTGGAAATTGGCTTATCTGTTGTTAGGGGCACATGTGAGAGCCCGGTGTGGGCGGAGATAATGAGCAGACTGCGGCACACACACAGAAGAGAGTAACACACATACTTTTACTGTTTTATTAAATTGCATACTTTTTGCAGTTATGTAATTGTATATGAACACATTGCGACTGCGATAAGAGTAATCATGCAGCTCTAGCAACACTCATGACATGAGGGAAGGATCAGACTCTCTGTTTCATAGTCATAAATCAGCTGTTATAAACGCCAAGGCAGATATATCCTCAAATAGCTTATTGGCCGATAATATCTGCAAAACGATAAAATCGTCTGGGCTCTATTTAGCAATAATAAATATGTGATCTTTGTCAATTATTTAATACAAAATATATATAAAATATTTATTTAGTATTTTTAAAATCCTTATGGGGTGTAACAAAACCTGATCCCCAGAGTGAAAGTATGTTTTACCCATTACCTTTGTTTGATCCATAAGTACATTTAATAGCAAATTCTCAAGTAGAAGTATTCGAGATCAATACTTCTTGGGTTGCATTCAGATTTGAATTGATTAACCGATCATCTTACAATAATTTTGCTTCAAATTTTTCTCTGGCCTCTTCTTTATGTTTGTGTTCAACAAAAAACCTTATCTCAATGAAATGTACTGAAATAAATGTATATGAAACAAATACTTTGGCCAATAAAATATTTGGCCAGTGGATTGTTTTTCTGCTACCAGTCCTCCTGGCCAGTGAGTCAAAAAGTTAATTTCGGACATTAAATAAATCAGAAATACTTTATTGATCCCTGGGGGAAATTCTTGAACTATAAAACACTGAGTGGTCAAATAAATCAGATGATTAAATATGCATTATTGCTTTCAACTCTGCCCATTGGCCATCTCCAAGAAAAACAAGAATCACTCTTTGCCTTAGCTCAGTGGTTCTTGACCTTTTTCTGTCACGCTCCCCTTCAGAAACAGAAAATGTTCATACCCTCCACCCCAGACTAAATGGATTTATTATTTTTTTCTATCCATAACAATATGGGTCATTGAAATAAACAAAAGATTCAGAGTAGCAAAATAAACTTGCTAGCATCAGAGCACTGTTTGTTTTTGTCATCACATGAATCATCTTCATGCAACTTTAGGTCTTCTCAACATCCACGCCATCCTGCAGTGGCTCTACGCCCCTTATTTATGCGTAGGGTACTCCAAGAACTGTCAGCCTAGTTATTTTTAACCTTTCTAGATGTGTTATCTCAAGTAACAGCCACACGCTGTCATAAATCTCTTCTGCTGCCTCTGCCTTTTGTGATTTAAGTGACACTGTTCACTTAGAGAACATCACTCTAAACACAAGGTAATGACGAGGTGGCTATCCATTGGTTTAAGGCCAGCCCTCTATCTTGTCTGTAAAGCCCCTTTTACACTGGATAAAAAACTCCTAACGTTTGGCTTTTGTCTTCACTGTGAAAGGTTACAGTCACCATTCACTCCTGGGTCCACTATTTAGAAGGTCGATGGTTCGATCCCCGGCTCCTCCACTCTGCATGTGGAAGTGTCCTGTGGGCAATATACTGAACCCTAAATTGCTCCCGATGTCTGTGCCATCGGTGTGTGTGTGTGTGTGTCTGAATGTTAGTCTCTATGATGATCAGTTGACATGGTAGCTTCTGCCATCAGTCTGTGTGTGTGAATGGGTGAATGTGACGTGTAGTGTAAAAGACGTTGAGTGGTCGAAAGACTAGGAAGGTGCTATTAACGTACAGTCTCTTTACCATTTGTCATCTGCAAAGCTGTTTTAAAAAAAATATTCTGACACCTCCATTGTTTACATCCATGTTTATCAGTCTTCCCCTTCCTGTCTTTGCTGGCACGTTACTTCTTAACTTGGCATGTTACTACCATTTGTAGATTGGTAGAGAGTAAAGTCAGACCATTGGCAGAGAACTGTGTAATGTATCACCCATGCACACAAACAAAACAGATGCTCAATAACTTCTCCATATTGCTGCTAGAGGTCAAAACCTCCACAGGGAAACTTGAATTCAGTATGTTTTGGAGGCCAAACTGCAGTAAGTACCTGCAGCTCTTCATCTGATTAACTTTTTTACTCTGAAAGAATTCCTTGTCCAAAAGTAGATAGACCAACTTGTAATCTCAGTTAAAACATTAATAATAAAGGCTGATATACTGATATATATCGGATGATATTAGCTCATTGGTGCTGACGAGCTCACTCGGCAGATATATTTTAGCCAATAAATGACAAGGAATTGATGTACAGAAATCCCAGAAATCAAATAAATTAAAATGTCCTGTGCAGTAAATGTCTTGGTCACAAATGTTTTTAAAAAATCTAATTAAAGGAAACCTTATCCAAAATGTAAATGTTATGGGTTGTGTAAAGAAAATTGATGATCAGATTTGTTTTACACTCAAATACAAATATCTGTATCAGTCTGGCTGTAGTTACTAACTTATGTTACTGCAAGCTACTATCTCTCATTACTAGGCAAGGCAAGTTAATTTCAACAACAAGGCAATTTAAAGTGCTTTACTTAAAACAGAAAAGGGAAATTAAATACCTGATTAAAATAGAAATAGAAAGAGACATTTAAATAGCATTTTTTTAAAATAGAAATCAAAACAGGTTTAAACAGGACTGTAAAAGTTGCAGTGTAAGATCAAAATTCAAAAGACTATAAAAAGCGACAGGAATTGTTGATATATAAAAAACAGCATACTAATGTTGCCTCTTAATTTTGTAAATTTAAATATTTTCAGCAATAAGGTCACTCCTCAGTGCTTATAATCAGTGTGTTTTTTTCTTTTGTTTTTGAAAGTAGTGTATAAAATACAGACTGCTGGCTGCTTGCCTTAGATTGACAGGGAAAGTCTTAACTTTGTTTTTTTACATTATGACTGTTCAGTGATCACAGTTGGAGCCCGTTAACCCAAACCTTGTCAAAATAACATATTCTAAACCACCTTTGTGTCAGAGTAAAAAAAAAAAAAAGATGATTTCCCTCAACAACTTAAAACCAGTGTTTCCCATTAATTAACAAGACCATGGCGGCCTGCCACAGTCTAATTTGTTCCACCTTAGTTTCAAAATGAACCGAAAATATTTTTACACATCTCATAATATAACATTACAGACCTCCAACGTTGTGTTTTGTGGGAACTTCTCCCCGCTGCTTTAAGCTTGCACGTTCACACACTTTGGCATTCTACTCGAGACAA
The DNA here is from genome assembly GCA_029875015.1 of Lepomis gibbosus. NCBI lineage: Eukaryota > Metazoa > Chordata > Actinopteri > Centrarchiformes > Centrarchidae > Lepomis > Lepomis gibbosus. Next base: position 3,522 of record JAPMOB010210142.1, on the reverse strand, counting down.
CTGCTCTTCTTTTTTGGTAACTATGGTAACGTTAACGGCCTGAACCTCTATGAGTATTTTGTGAGAAGGTATTTTGAAATTAGGCTAGCCTCGCCTAAATTTGGAGTCCACACAGATTCAAGCCTTTATGGTAAATCCATTAAAACTGACCAGTTCGAGCTGACAGGCAGGTTAGCGACTTTTATCTTTCCATTTTCTGTATTTACAAAGACAAGTGTTGCAGTATGAGAGTCCTGCCTGAAGAGAGGCTATTAAGTGTTCATGTTGCGCAATACAAGAACCACATACAACATTATTTATCAAATTGGGTCGGGTTTGATGGGAGGATACACTTGTGACAATGTCCGATTTTCAAAATAAGGTGTCTATACAGTATGGAAATAAGATTAATTGGATTATCTTCACAGAAAGTATAAAACATATTACATGTGTCATTAAGAATAAATGGACACATGTAATTTACTTTACCGTGGCCTCGGACCCACCCACCATAGTCTCTCCAAATCCTGTGGGAAACACTGAGTAAAAAGCAAGTTCTGACTATTTAATTTATGCAATGGTAAAAAGACAAAATAAATAGAAAAAATGTGAAGGTACTTGTTTCTGAATTCTGCAAATGTTTTCATTATATTTGGTTTCAGATTCAGCCAAGAATTTTCATTTCGGTACATCCCTAGTCTTTGAGCTAGAGTTCAAGTCAAGTCTCAAGTCACTTGTGGTTATAATGAATGTTGTATCACTTGCTTCGTTCAAACCAGGCTGCTTAGAACAATGCATAGCTATAAGGAACTCTGTAACTGTAACCTGCACAACCACATATGTCCAATGCAGTTAATGACAGCTTATTAACTACTGTAAGTCAACACCCCCCACAAGACCATCAAACCTAGTGTAACGTTAACTAAATAAAACTGTAACCTTACATAATCCACAATAAAAATAAATGATTACATTAATCGACCACCACAAGTTTGGCAAGTAATCAAATGCTCATTCATCTTTTCATTACGAATGACAGCCGGAGTTAACCTCTCGTACGCCGTAGCTAAAGTAAGAAGCAAGCTAACCTTAGATGGCCAATGCTGAACTAAACTTGTTTACTAAACCATCAAGTAACTAACCTATTTTGCATTCAGCGCTTCTTTTGTTTGGGTCTTGTTGTATGAGGTTTTAAAGCCAAAGTTTATGATGAATTGCACAGCAGCTGCCGGTGTTTGTTTTCCTCTCTCACGTAAGGCCGCACGCAGCAGATACATAGTATGTGTTACGTAGGTAGTTTATTGGTAACGCAGGGAGGGGAATAACAGCAAGCTCATCAGATGTTTCGATGTTTCTGTGTTTCCAAAAAATAAACATTGTTCATGAATCCTGCACCTGGAGTCCGGGTCAAGTCTGAAGTCACTGTGTTTGCGACTTTAGTGAGACTTGAGTCCCCATTGCTGATACAGTATGGAAATAAGATTAATTGGATTATATTCACAGTATAAAACATATTACATGTGTCCATTAAAGAAAACAAAACAATAAAATGTTAGGGAAATCTCTTTTCGATTGTTTAATTTAGGGTTGCTGGAAAAGCATTAAATACATTTGTTGACTTTTTTGCTGTTTCATCACCATTTACAGCTATGCAACGGGTTTATGATCAAATAGTTTATTAGACCAAAACACTGTTTACAAGAGTTCTTCATAAATAGCCTCTTAATTTTGCACCAAATTAACTTTAAAATGTAAAAAATTTTCTTCGGGTGGTTGAGGGGTAGGAAATGCCCTCCGACCCCACAAGAGGGTCGACGCCCACCCACCATATTCTCTGAAAATCCTGTGGGGAAACACTGAAAACTACAAAATAAACCTTCTGTACTACGTATATTTCATTTAACTCTGTTTGTTCTGTTTCTGCCTGTCCGCTTTCCTGCAGGGGAGCAGGGACAATATGAGTGTGGTGTTGGTGAGTTTCCCTGGAGCTCCAAAAATCTCAGAGGAGGCTGTGAAGAAAGAAGAGGAATTGGATAAATACCTGGAGACCCGTGTTCAGGGTCAGCACACATGACATATTTGTTCATGCACACCTTCACAAATACAAACATAAAAATACACTGACGGTATGCATTTGTCATGATATTTGGTAGGACACAGAATCAGAAAGATTTAAAATAAATTATTAATTTCAGTGTTTTTTGAGGAACAAAATATTTTAGTACTTCTCTACCAACATCTTTCCTATGTTTTTACCGCATCAAATATTTCAGCCATTACCACTAAACATTTAACTGTAGTTAATTGCCTACTCTGTTCTTTGGGCTCAACAGTCTTTTGACCTTTTTCAAAAATGTTTTTTGTGAAAGTGAAACAAGTGGCCCACATACTGTGCTCAGTTTCTGTGTACATAACCAGGACCAGATAAACATTCTTTAGGTAGAACAAACATTTGAAATCAGTCTGCTACAGATGGTAAGGAGTAGTGTGTATCAGACTTTTTTTCACTGCTAAGGGTGATTTCTCAACCTCTGCCAAGAAAGAAGGTGGTTAACACCTAAAATCTTGATGTTTAATTACTATGACCTCGTTAAGCATTCAATATAATCTAGGGCTGGATGATATGGCCAAAAATATTAACACAAGAAAAAGTTTCATATCTTTTGATATTGATAATTATCCCAATAATTGTCAAAGCGTTATTTATTTTGAGTTTAAAGGCAAATTTTTGCTCCCGAGGGAAAGTTGAAGAAATCTGATGGTTAATTATGGTTTAAACTCTTATTTATGGTCAACACTAGATGCCAAACAGTGGATCACTTCACAAATCTGAGATAGTACACTCAAAACAATTATGATAAAAATTTTGTCAACACATATGCACGAGTCAAATTAAGTGAAAGCTTTTTTTGGTCCTTTTTCCTCAACAAAATAAACATCTTTGATGAAAAACATAAGTCCTAATTCGTGTATCATTCAAGTGAATAAAGTCAAACATTTATTGAATATTTATTGAACAGTTGTTTTTGAAAAAAACATTGTGATAATTATTGTTATTGTTTTATTGTCCAGGCCTAACATAACCTGTCACAAACCCATTCTCCTCTTTGTTTTTGTGTGTAGAGCTAATGGGAAACTGTGGGGAGGCGGGAGTCCCTGACCTAGTGTCTGTCCTGAGGAGCATTGCTGCAGAGAACATCCCCAACCTTCCACCTGGTGGAGGCCTGGCCAGCAAGTAAGCATACAGCCTGGAACTGCCTTTCACGCACAGAATGTACTGTTAAATATTATTAAACTGGACTATCCACTTACATGATTTTGTTAAGCTTTAATAACTTAAAGGAGAACTCCAGGCAATTTTTAAGTTAATCTTGATCGTTATACCTTTGTGAGTACTGTCTATAGAAAAAAAAAACGAGCCGGATTGGTGCTTGCAACACGGAGCTGCTACAGCTAATGCCCGGAGGTCCCACGTAGCTAAAACGGCAGTTATGGGGGCATTACATAAAGAGTGTCTTTGTGCCTCTTAACAGACACAAAATG
>JAPMOB010210140.1:184-14023 GCA_029875015.1 Lepomis gibbosus | reverse complement strand
CACACACACACACACACACACTTGCCCTGGGATAAGAAATATGTGCAGCATGGATGCACAAAAATCCCAGCCCATACCTATCGCCCCTGCATTCCTTCACACCAGAGCGCAAGGCTAACAAGACAAACTGAGTCTTTCTCGGGGCTGATGGGATGCGATGAGGCGGATTCATGCTGTGGTCAAAAAGTCTCCCAGCTCACTGCTTTATAGGAACGAAATGCCAGAGACTCTTGTGGACACAGACTTCATTTAGATGAAATGGCTGCAGGCAGCAGGAACGGGCAAAAGCAGCTTGTCTGGTTTTTCCCATGTGTGTGTGTGTGTGTATGTGTGTGTGTGTGTGTGTGTGAGAGACGCAGGTGTGTGTCTCCAGGTATTCAGCGCCTCAGGCTTTCCTCTCTTCTGATGTCTCTTCTTTTATCATCCATCTCTTCATTTCTTTTGGCCTTCCTGCCTCTCGTGCACACACACATTTAAGTTGACTGTGTTGTCCAGCCGTCCTCCTGCGTGTGTGTGTGTGTGTGTGTGTCATATCTAGCTCATACTGTGTATCTACCAGCTTTCCAAGGCACCTTTATTCCTTTTGTCTCTTCTTCCCTTTCTGTCTGCTATTGTGTTATACCTTGTTAAACTTGATTCATGCATGAAAACAGTGAAATTTAAAAGGTGTTAAATATCTGAACTGAATTTTCTGAAGGTAGCAGGAGGGTGAGGAAAAGGACGGAGGAAAAGGGGGGGGAATTTCAAACATGGAAGAGTTTGAACCCAGTGGGCCGCAGGTGACCCGTAAGAGGAAATGGCTAGTGACAGATTTATAAGGAAGTCGCTTCCTGCTGCGCTGACTCGCTCATTAAATTTCACCAGCCCGTCTGAATGAACGAGTCATTCCCCTGTTCTCACAGTGGTAGCAGCAGATCCTGATGAAGGTGCAGTCTGTCCCAGCGGGCCGCAGGTGTAAGAAACCGGTGTGTGTGTGTGTGTGTGACGTGACCTCACATGCAGGTGTGTGTGTCACACCGTCTAAAGACCCAGAAACATGCCGGGTGCAACTCCAGCTATCTATTGGAAACAGATGTGACGATGAAAGAGAGAGAAACGATGGTTGTAATGATGAACACACACACTCACAATAAATGTTGGTCTCCTATAAAAGTGGGTCTCTGTCATGCAAGACTGAGCCTGTGGAGACTGTTCTAAGATCTGCTTACCGCCTACCAGGACACACACAATCTAGTGTTTGCTGATGCCACACACACACACACACACACACACACCACTCACAATGTCCTAACCTCCTCTCTGTCTGCACTATAGGAGTGAAGACAAAGCGTCCTGCAGCCTCTTACAGCGCTCCATCTTTGCCATGCTTTGGGCTAATTAAATTCATGTTAAAAAGGTCTGTACGTGTGTGTATGTGTGCGACTGTGTGTATTTTAGGCACTGTAGGTGAATATGTGGGCTTGCGTTTAGCTGGCAGGCCGGCGGCAGTCATTACTTATACAAGGCCCGCGTGCTAACTGCGAGGCTGCAAGTCAATTTCACACAAAGTTTCCATTCCGCTATTATTCTAACCCACTTTATCCGTCCTCTCGCTCAGTGCAAATGTCAGCTATTCTGGGCCCTGAGCGCCATATTTGCACTGATAATGACGGCAACACACCCTTAAAGAATATATAAAAAATAAGGAGCAGAGAAAAAAGAAAAGGCAGGATACAGCTGTGGGGCTGTGGTATTTCCACCTTGCCATGCCTTGATGTGTGTGTGTGTGAGACAACATTTGTTTAAGTATACGTGTATGTTGGTAGATTTATCGTAGTTATATATAATGGATGACATGTTTGAGAGTGTGTGTGGATGTGGGTGTGTCCCCTGCTGCCACACTGAGGCATCTGTGCAGTGGAATCCCTGAGTAAATAGCAGCTCCACATCTATATAAAGAGGGGGAATGGAAAGCAGAGCTGAGCCTGAACAAGGGTTCACTCTCCTCCTTCTCACACACACACACACACACACACACACACGGTAACATTTTGGGAAATACTTTTATTTCTGACAGTGTGATGACAAGATCTATCTCAGATGTGTTGTTAAGTAAGGAGCTGGAGTCAGGATGTGGTTGGCCTAACTTAAAGCTGCAGGAAACAGCTAGCCTGGCTCTGGCCAAAATTCTGTCTTTACCACTTCGGTGCAGCTGGGGCTACAAGATATCGTCACAGGTTTTGGCTTTGGACTGCATTCCCTAACCTGGCAACCTTTCTGTGTTAAGTATATTGAGAGCTAGCAAAAACAAATATCGTGTGTACTTGATCAGTAAAGTTCACAACCGGTATCACAATCTAAATTAGATTCCGACTGAACTGGGACTTTTGAGTCCGATGCCTATTTCGATATTTGATTATTTTAAAATCTAATATGCCGATATACTGCCCCCCCCCCCACTTATTTTAAGAAACAAATTACTTAAACAAAGATTAACCCTAATGTTTGTTATGTTCAGACCATGCCAATATACCATGACATAATGCAGTGTAAAAAGAAACTTTTTCTATAGTTAGAAATTGTACTTTGAACAAAAGCACAACACACCACACAAAACGTTTTACAAATACTGGGTGGCGATGGAGCAATGGATATGACTACGCGGGTTCAATTCCCCACTGTGACCCATCCACCACTAGGTCCCTGAGCAAGACACTTAACCCCTAGTTGCTCCAGAGACGTGTGATGTGTGAGCAATTGTAAGTCGCTTTGGATAAAAGCGTCAGATAAATGTTAATGTAAATATCTCATTTGTTATAAATTGTGGAGTACTCTTACTAATGAACATTACATTAAATAGTGCATGTATTGTGGGGGCCAGCGAAACAGAAACTGTAAAAAAAAATATAATACCAACTAATAATATTATTACTAATAATAATATACCATCAAATCTCATGTCACTGCTATAATTTTAATGGTACAGGGCTCTCCTGAATAGGCAAAAATTTATTCATGTGTATTTTTTGTCATGAAATAATTATTACCTTTACATATAATCTGCCACAATGACTACTTTCTACTATGATAAACATAGTTTATCCCTTTAACAGCAATGTTAATTCTAGCCAAAGCCACAGAAACCATTTTCTAACCACCACCTGGGTCTAAAGGGGGTTCCTGGGGGTCCCCGGCAAAAAGGAGAATCATTTATTTCCATCCATAAGTACCATAGTGACCTTATATACAGTGTATGATAGTGACTGAACGTGTGACTATTTTGGTCATGGATTTCATGCGCTTTCTGGAATAAAACATCTAAAAGCCAAAATCCTATCAGATGGGCGATCCTGGGACGAAATCTTCATCAAATGGGGGTGGTCAGTTTAGCTGTCCTTGATGGGAAAACATGACCCAGATAAAACGCTGCCTTTGAATGAATCTAATACTACATGACTGTCTACAACGAGGAGCTTCACACTCACACATTCAATATTGCACATTCAAAAGAGCAGCTAGATAACTTTGTTTGGCTGGAAGCCGTGTTAGATAGGCCTTAAATTCCTTTACTACAAAGGTCGTGCTCAGCAACGACGTCAACCACTTATTGTCCATTAAAGTGCAGTTTTAGTTTTTCATTTTCATGATCGGTGGACCTTTACGGACTAAATATAAATTAATTGAGGAATGAACAGATTTTCCAACTTAATGACTAAAGAGGGTCGCTAAGCTAGGTCAGCTAATGTGCGTTGACCCAGTTGGACTTACATAACATGTAAAGCATACTGAATCACTGTTCCCAGAGTTTCAGCTTGTTTTTTTTTTAGTTTAAGTATGCAAACCTTTGTCTTGGTTGCATGACTTCAGAGCCTGATGCACTAATTTCTAGGGATAACAAGCTTACTGTGTCGTATTTAGCCAGGCACAGATACAGGAAAACAGGGATTTGGACCCAAACACAGACACCTAACCAGGTACAGTTAGTGTCAGGCAGTCCAGGGTATAAACAATTCCAAAACCAGATACAGACAGAAATATCAAAACACAATATGTAATGTTTGGGGACAGACAGACACACCTGAGGAAGTGATTCACACACACACACACACACACACATGCAGGCATCGTAATTACACAGGTGAGGCACGTTGGGACATAAGCAAGACAAGCACCAGAGACAGACCAACTTATACAAAACCCAAAACAAAATCATGGCAATTTCTGTTATAAATGGATAATTATGTCATCTAACCATGGTCTTCCTCTGGCCGTTAGCTAGAGAACCGGTCCTCACTGTGTTTACACTACCATGTAGCATCGTTATGATTATGTGGTTTTTAAAAGCTGCTGCGTGGTCTTTGTCATGCACCGTGTCTTTCTTCTGTCTTGCGTGTACTGAATTAGGCAGACATATGTAACTCATCAGCATTTTCTCATTACCTCATCATCTTCTCTCTAATGCACCCCCCCCCCTTTTGCCTCTTATTAGGCTGTAATTCTGGGTCTAGCTCTCAGGATTTACTGCACAATTTGTGTCTTTGAAAATATGTGTTTCCCTTGGCGGTGTGTCTTCACCTCGGATTCTCGCCAGGGAGGAAAATAACAAAATCATTTCAATTTTGTGGCTTGTTTTCTTACTTCTGGCTTTTTCAAATGGCGCTACCGCAAATGGAGGTCACCTACTGAAAGTAAGCAGCCAGACTGTCCCATAATAAACAGAGACCTCACTTGTCTTCTAATTATTTTAAACCTTTCCACTCCATTGATTCTACAAGGAATCTGGCTCTGTGGTAGTCATAAATACTTCCTGTCATGTCCTCCATGATCATTTGCTTGTGCACTGGACATTTTGGAAGCACAACAGCAATGGCATCCATCATCAAAATGAAAGAGGTTCTGTTTATTCCAAGATAGTCAACTCCTAGTGAAAGAGCATGTGTCAGAGAGAAGTGGTTTTTCGTTCATATCCTTCTGAAATGCCGTCCATCAATTTTCCGCAGATTATTAATGATCTATTGGGAGCAGCAGGCTCTTCCTGGGGAGTCGTACCCAGGCCAGACAGGATATGTAATCCCTCTGTATTGTGTTTCGGACCTGTGCTAAGATCTCTTCCAAGCTGGATGAGCCTGATTACCTACACAGGGAGGCGTCCATCAGATTCCCAAACCACCTCGACTGGCTCCCTTTCATGCAAAGAAACAGTGGTTCTAGTCCGAGCTCTTTCCGCATGTCTGATCTCCTCCTCAAGCTGCCAGTAGGAAAGAGCCGGGACGACTGAAATCCTTTTCAGGTATACATCATTTTAAAAGATAACATTACAGACAAAAACAACTCACATGTGTGTTCTATCAATACCAGGTGCTATTTTGTACAAATGTGGAACGACTTTGGTATAATTTGACTTAGAAGGGAAGGTCCGCATTGTTTCATCTGTCCTGGATGGTCCGGATAGATGAAACACAGGGGTAGGATGGAAGAAACACAGCAGTATATATTTAAATTGTTTATGTTTTTGTTTTTATTTATTTAAAATGCCATAACATGTCCTTAATATGTAATTGCTCCTTTGGACTCAAGCCAAATAGACCTCAGCTGACCTTTTTAATCCACATCTGCAACCTGTTTTCCGGGTCCACTGTGATGACGCTATTATTTGGCTGCCAGTATCCTGGTGGTTTAGCCTGCAGCCTAGTGGACTCCTCCTGCAGTGTCTAAATAGGGTAGCATTGTTGACCAATATGAAAAAAGTGCCTTAAAGAGTAACTTTATAGTTTTGATGGTCGGCTCCTCTAATAACTCTCCATTCAATTAGTTTGTTGTGTGCTGATAGATCTTTACATCTACCAACAGCCCTCCCTCAATGTGAAACTAAGTCCATGTCACAATCAGTAATCAATACATTAATGTATTCAGGCAATTCAGTGTTCTGTTGCTTGGCTGTATGAAGCTGAAGGTTATCTTTACTCATTTGGCTTCTTGCTTGTGAAACAAAAAGTAAAAGTATTTAAATAACATTTATTTTAATTATGCCTGCAGCCCGATGCCACAGTTTGGTCTGAAGATTTATGTGAAGTATTCCAATAATACCAAAAGAATTGAAACGATTTATTGCCTTGTGAAAAAGAAAGAAATTATTAATGAAACTGTCATTTATTCTAAATATATAGTTGAAACTAGTAGCATAGAAAACATGCACATTGTGGCATAGTTTGCTTTGCTGTCGCTGCTCTTGTGATAAACCTAGTGAATACTGAAGAAGACCATGGTGTCTGTGTGAACTGATTATTTTGTAGAAAACAAAAAATGTTGTGGAGTTAATATATTTTTCTTGTTTAAAAAAATGCCGTTTTGATCGCTTGAGCCCCTGTCCACCAAAATGTCTCTTCACGTCTCTTGTCAGCTCACTCGCATTAATAAAACGACACTTTTGGACACTAGACCGATCATTATTTCGGCGCCGTTAATTACGTCATTGCCGTTGGATTGTTATTTCTTTTCAGTGCAATGCATGATGGTATATACGGCTTGGTTAGTGACCATTGGTTGTACACTATTTTTCAAAATGCATTCTGGGATACATTGAGTGGATTATATAGGGTATAATAATTACCACTACACATTCGGACAGCACTACAAAATGGCGAGCTCACTATGTAGTCCACTATATAGTGAGTAGTGGCTGATTTCAGACACAGCCATCCAACAGTTATCCAATGGAGGTTGGGGTCAAGGGCAACTGGACTTGGATACTAGAAGAGGTGAACTCTAACTGATCTTTGTTGGGAGTTGCACATGCGCAGTTCCTAGTTAAGGACTACTAGCCAATCAGAAGCAGAGAAGGGTCAGTAAGAAGCCGGTAAACAGCTTTGATTCAGCTGGAAGCTACATGTTGCCGACCAGCTTGGCAACATGGACTGGAGCAAGAGTTTCAGAGTGGTGGGTTAATAATCCGTTACAAGTATCTTTCATCTATAAAGTTTTAACTGAGCTCTGTCTCTACACCACAGTAACAACTTTATGTCCATTGACTACCTGGAGGGTAGCTAGTGTTTGAAAGGGAGAGGAGAGCTGTGAGCTGCAGCATACCAACTCTTTAAAACCACAGCATTTCCTGTCAGTCGTTGCTCTTCCCAGCCATCCTTCTTTCTGAGCATGGGTCCTCTGAGTTGACGAGTAGGAACTCCAACATTGAGGGGCATTTCATTTGCCACTACCGGTCTTGGAACTCAAAATATACTTCGGAAGATGAATTCCAAGTACAGATGGACTACTCTTCTTTTTCGCTCATCATTCCTGGAAGACTGTAGAAATCTATGGGCACACGAGAATACCGCTGAAGGTAGAAGCAGCTGCTGGATTAAAGAAGTTCGATCTTATTCCTCTGGTCATGATCCAGGTGGAGCATAAATATACTGAATGAAATATATTCTTCTCCAAAACAGTCTGATACAGCGTTCACACTATCAGGCGTTCATACACGCTTGCACACCGGCTACTTTTTTGCAGAATTTTTAGCTGGAGCCTTCTTTATTGGTGACTCCACTCCATCAACATTGTTCAGATGAATGATGGGTTGTGTGTCTGAATCCAGCGTTACTGCTGATGCAGCACCAATCCAACCATTTGAAATGGCTATACCGAAAGAGTGTATGTTCTTGTATTTCACCCAAGCCTCGTGTAAGAGGAAACGACATGTTTTATGTTACTGAAATGACTCTTCAATCAATGCCTTTTACATAGCTTGTTTTTGTTCTGTAATTTTGAACGAAGGGAGATTTAGTGAGGTTTCAGTAGTAAGAGGAAACATAGGAGGGGAAGGTATTGATCAGATAGTGTTTCATGGCTGAATGGTGGTTGGGTTTCCTAACATGAATCGTGGACTTCTGCTCTGTCCTTACATGGTCCCAGCACTAATGTGGGGTTTTTCAGCTCTCTTTGATGTTTTAGTAGAGCCAGGAGCTGTGTAGTTATTTACATGACTTATATAACAGTGGGAAGAAAAGTGAGATTAGATTTCAGCTTCAACTAGTGTTTGTTTTCTCAGTATTTCTTGGAAGAGAGAAAAAGGAGAGTGTTAGCCGTGTACAGAAAGAGAAGGAACCTAAAACCCTGGCAAAAGGTTAGTGTTGAAAATCTGCATCCTTTCCCGATTTTTAAAGGTTAAGTTGTACATTTATCGACCTCTGTGGGAAAATTCCACCTCTATCTGGCGTGTCTAGAATGAGCAGGCATGGAGTCGTAGTGTTGCACTGTGGGCCTTTTGGTCACATCAAATCCAAGGCTATTCCTGTAATACCTTATTTGTCTTTTGGTGTGTAGTGCAATAACACGGTGCCTGGAAGCTGCAAATCGAACCCAGTTCCTTCATGCTGTGAGGCAGTTATAAAAATATTTATTAATGTCTCAGGGATCTAAGCCAACTTTTTTCCCCAAGGAGCACATGTACTTGAAATATGAATCAATTTAGGAGCACACAAAAAAATTAGCAATGTATCTATTGATACTATGCGTGTGCTTTGCTAACGTTCCCAGCCATGGATGTATAAAAAGAACTGGATACAGTGTTGGTGGCTCTCTTCATTCCTATGAAAGCTCAGTGGCGCATAAAGCCAAAAAAGTTGGACTGCACAGTAGCAAGCAAACCAGAAACTTCTGCCCCAGTGTACTTTGTAGAGTAGCGGCACGGCACTCAGGATGTCAGCAAGTTTCACGCAGCGTTGCCCGCCTACTTTGACGCCATACACTACCATACATCATCTCAATGCAGCATCTCCAAATCAGTTTAACAAAACGAGGAGCGCCTTGATCACATCAACAAGTACTGACAGTATCGTAATGCACAATACAGCAAGAACTCTGCATAAAATTTGGTCATAGGCTGGCAGCATACTAACTAATACCGTTATAATGTGAGTGATACGATTAAAACTGAAGTTTGAACATGAATAATTACTGGAGTTCAAAATATTCAGTTGCATGGATGAACTCTTGAGACTGGTTCCCAGACAGGATACGCAGCTGGAATTTGGCTAAATAGTGGTTGGCTAGCTGGAGCCTTCTCTGACCACTTAGGAGCCAATGGTGTGTGACGTTGCCCATTCACTCAAACAGTACACACACACACACACACACACACACACAAACACACACATGACTTCCAACAACCGTCCACTCTCTAAATGCCATGTGACAGTAAGCTGAAGCAACCGTTGCCTTGCACAGGATGATGAAACATCCTCTGCTCTCCAGGCTCTCTGTGTCCCACCTCCTCCACCCTCCGTCTTCCTCTTGGACTCAGTGGAAAGAGATGAAGTCATCTCACTTCATTCCATCCCCGGGATCACCCACCACATTGTTGGAGCATATGGCTTTTATATAACACCGATGTGAATCCTCTTGCATGGCGAATACTGTTGCTGTTATATGTTGGAGGGGTTTTCTCAGAAAAGGGAACTTTTACTGTCAAGAAAATTAAAGTAAAGGCTATTTAAGAATTGAAAGATGGATTGATATTAGCATTGGAAACAAGTACAAATATTCCATTGGCAGATTTTTCACTTCTTGAAGGAAACAGGAGGGTTTTGTGTTAAATGTTACATTATTTGCTCAAATGGATGTTTGTTGCAGTGGGTTTTTTGCCATTTGGCCTACATGCAGGGTTTCAATTATCCCATTCTCTTCCCAATGTATCCGTACACACACAAATGCACAGAAAATCTAAGCTGTCTTTTCCTCTTATCTACGTGACCAGGCCATTTTGATCCAGTACATAACTTGTTTGCAGCCAGAGTAACCCGCTATTGGGCACCTCGGTAAAATGACCTTTGGGGCCCCTAGTGATAACTCCAACCCTTTTTTCTCTCCCACAAATTTTTTTGGGGAAATACACCATGTGAGCAAACTATATTTGACAATCTGTTGGTGTGGCGTTAGAAAGAAATGAGTTTACCAAACTTCTGTAGCAGCTGCACATCTCTGCTGCAGGTTACAGGATACATTAGCTTATTAGCCGCCACTAGCATAACATGCCTGAATCTGCCACCGAACTGTCGGCAGACGGGTGTCAGATAGACGTCGGGTTTGGATAAGGAGAAGAATGTGTGAAATTAAAAGATTTAGAACTGTCCATCTTGAGTCTGATGTTTAGTTTTTTTATTAGTATTACTCTTTGTGCAAGCGGGAAGCACCAAAATTGTGTCTTGGAGAAGAAATGTTATCTGTAGTCTAACAGTAGCTCAAAAGTAATGAAGTCTGTGACTCAGAAATGTTACACAACAGAGTTTGATACCATTAACCACCTACTGGTCATGCTAGACCAAGTAAGGCTGTACTAGCAAAACCCATTAGTGTGTCGAGCAAGAGGCCATTTTATTGCTGATTAATTCATTTTTTTTATTTGATAGGGGAGGAGTGTGTTAGTTATTTAAAACACATAGTCCTAATTTAATGCGTCTGCTTCTTTTACTTCAGTCTTCAAGTTATTTCCAGCAGGTGCAGGATGTATTTTACCCAGCCTGGATTCAAACTGGATTTCTGGTCACAACCTTTTTTCACAGGATGTATGTAATATACAGTATAGACAGACAAAAGAAGAGATAAACCCACATAATAAGACACTAATGCATGCTAACTCTATGTTAGCAAAACCCAGGAAATATGCTTGGCTCCACCTACACCCAATCCCATTTCCCTTCATCCACCCTTCATTCCAGTCATCCTTCATTAAACCATCTGGTCTTTCAGAAGTCATGGTGAGTGTGTGGGAGTGTGTGTGAGTGTGTGTGTGGGAGGGGGTGGGGTTTCCAGACTTACTAACACATCTGCTCTGGTTTGTAAAGGCCACCAGGTTTATTGTGTGTATTTGGGATAGCGCCATTAAATATGGTTGGGTGGACAAACAGCCTGTCATAAAGACATTAGGGGAAGAGGAGGCTGACTCACACTGACCATACTCACATCACACATCATCATCAAACCTAAGGATACTTCAGAGTTTTGTGACTACAGAAATGAAGCTGCGGAAGCTGGACAGGAAAAACTAACAACCCTTAATTTGCTGCTAGCAACCTATATAATCTCATGTCATTATACTTAACAGAGTGGCATCAGCATAGTAAACTGTGAAGGTGACGTTGCTCTAATGAAAGTTTTGTTCCACGTAGAAGAAGTGTATTTTTCAGGGAATTCAAAAAAGTAGTCAAAGTAAAATTAGATCCTGCACTGTATTCCTCTGTGTCATAGAGCAAAAGTAAAAAAAAAAGTTCCACCACTGTTACCTTATTTGATATGTCACATGCTTATACTAAACATTGTCACTCCCCACTCGTCACATATTGACGTTTTGTCAAGGCCCTTTGGCGTTGCTTTTTAACGTCCTGCATACCTGTGCCATTGTTAGACATTTAGGCCTCCGCTGTCAAGTTAAGGACGCTGAGCAAAAACAAATATACAATGTTTGGTAAAGTTAGCAGCAACAAATATGCAACGTACGGTAAAGTTAGCGACAACAAATATGCAAAACACCAAATATGCAACGTCCGGTAAAGCTAGTAACAACAGATATGCAACGTCCAGTAAAGTTAGCAACAATAAATTTTCTACGTCTGGTTACACTTTCAAAATAAAATGCTAGTGTTTCGAAACATCAACGTCTCTTGCGTAACTTACGTAATTTACGTAACTTGCCTAACTTAAATAAAAATATTTAATGTTGACTTTTTGTTTCACACGCGACACAAATACCGGTCTCCTGGTTCTGTGTTCGGGGTTCTGGCCTTGTACATATGTCACAGTTGAAAGGCAAACTAAACAATAACATTTTGTTCACCATTGCTCGTGATAATATGCAAATGTGCTGCTTCCAGATACCTTTGTGGCAGGGCTCCCATCAGGGATACATGTAAAGCAGGGGGAAACACAGCACAGTAGCACAACGCAAGTTCACATAACTAAAGGATGGTTCAGGACTCACCTGATCCAGCCCTAACTATAAGCTTTACAAAAGAGGAAAGTCTCAAACCTACTCTTAAAATGTGGAGATGGTGTCTGCCTCTGAACCCGAAGTGGGAGAGGAACTTGGTAGCTGAAAGCTCTGTTTACCATTCTGCTTTTGGAGACTCAACGTTCAACGTTGTCCGCTCTGGCTCCAGGACAACATTTAACAATAGTCGCTGGTTCACTAACTTCACGTTTTTCAAAAAGGAGCTACCAACAATCAGAGTTGGTTTCTCAGCGGGTGTGTTGTTCATCTTTTTCCAACTGAGCCCCGTCTACCTAAAGCCAGTGAGAGGAGCAGAGAGAAGAGAACAAATACAGAGAATCTCAACATTAAAAAATGGTGATGATTTATGCAGGACACCAACAATCATGGCTAATTAAAAAATAGATGTTCTTAGGGTCTCCTTGCATCGCCAAGAAACTCTACTTAAGGCTTTGTGTCTCAGCAACAGTATAAGCAAAGAAAATATGCTATTGAGGCAAAAATCCATATTGAAGACTGGTCGACCTATCATCAGTCAGCAATCTGTGTGCGGAAAAGGAGCCAGAATGAGCCGACTGCACACAAACACAGCGTCACTGCATGGGGTTAACAGGAGGTCAATCAGTGAAGGAGGCTTGTTTAAATTTCCTGTGTAGTGGCTGATAACAGCCTTCTTTATATAGACCCAAGATTAGACATGCACGCTCTCGCTCACAGCCCTCTGCTGCCTTGCACTCAGTTTGTTTTTACCTTATTAGCTCAGATCAAATACAACAAGCTATACCAAGATTTGTCGCAGCTACCAAACAAGATTTACTCTATTCAGGGTCAACAGTTCTTTTTGAGTCAGGTGGGGGTGTTAATGGTCACTTGAAGTGGGTACATAGCAGTTGAAGGGCGCTGTTCTGAGAGCTTTTTTAAAGAAGAAGAGGGAGATCTAGAGTCGTTTTTAAGGGCCTGGAGGCGGGTTGATTAGACATTCAGGGTGTTGTTTTTTTCGGTGGGGGGTTGAAGGGTTAAGGGTATTTTGAAGCTCAGGGCAGTTTTGAGGAGGAGTTAAATGTTTTTTGTGGATATAGTTTTCGTGCTAATTATGGAAGGTTAAGTTCATCTGAGGGTGAGTTAAGGGCTTAAGGCTATTTTGAAAGGCTTATTTAAGGAGGACTTTTTGACAGAAATGAAGCTTCTGAGTGAGGTTGTTTACTGGGAGAGTTTGAAATGTTACTTTGAAGAAGAAGGGATTGAAGGGGGACAGGCTAGTACTTTGTGTCTTTAAGGCGAGTCAGTGGGTTTAAGAGCATTTGTGAGAGTTATTACAATGTGAAGGGATAGACGTGTCTGTCGTAAAAAACACAACAAAAAAATCAAGAGTGGTAAAATGGAGACTGGAGCTGCTGACCTTTGACCCCAAACACACACACTTCTGACATCTATGCTTGACCTCTACACACTTATTCCTAGCACCAGTTCCAGCTGTGCTGAGATCATGAGTGTAGTTACTGAAGTAGGGAGTTATGGAGCTAATACACAAAAGTATTGTGTAATTATTTGTGAAATGATATGAAATAGCAGACAAAAAGTGTGCTGCTTACATTTCCCTCTTCTCAGCAAGCTGACCTCACATTCCTGTTCCTCGCTCGATCAGGGGATCGTTGTCACTGTAGGGCCCCTTACTGTCCCCTGGTAGGCAGTGGCAGACCGCAAACAGCCCAGTGTTGAGGAAACATTTAGAGACTCACAGGAAACAAATATGTGTTTCAGGTAACAGTCTGACACAGTGTGCTGTCTAGGGCTGTCAACTTTAGTCGTTTAGTCGACTAATTGGTCGATGCCGTCTTGGTCGACTAACATTCTCATTGGTCGACCAGTTGCATTTTTTT